>CM075864.1:48259054-48347285 GCA_038021265.1 Cyprinella venusta
ACATGGACTGTTTATAGTGTAATGCATTATGGACTCTCAGAATATATCATGCAGTCATATGGAAGAAGTGTTATGCTGGTAATAATGATGCGGGTGCCTCCATTAAAGCTTGATTTATAGTTTCCTGTTCTGAAGGGCCCCAGTCTCTGAGAAGAACAATATTGTGGTGGTTTATTGTGCAAAATGCTCATGGATTTATTAAGTTTCTATCCGTCTACCCAAAAATCATCATTTACTCACCATATTGTAGTTCCAAAATGGTATGCATTTCTGCTGAACACTAAAGCAGCGTCGTACGAATAATGTTGGCAACCAAACACTTTTGGTTCCCATTGACTTCCATTGTATTTTTTTTTTGTCTATACAATAAAAGTCAAATGGAACCTGTTTGTTTGCCAACATTCTTCAATATATCTTCTTGTATGTTGGCGGTACAACATGGCGGTGGCCTATCACTTTCAATTTTTCAAGAATATCTCATTTAAGATAGAAGTGACATTTGTGGCCCCCGTGTGAAAATAAAAAGATATTTGTTTAGCTTATTAGTCAGTGCTTTTTTTAGCATCAAAAGCCTGAGAAAGAAACATTCTGCCACTATATTTGGACATGTTATTCTTGACGTGGCACAATCACGCTGTGTCTGAAATATATCGACTGATATACAGAGATAAAACAAGAATCAAGCATGAGCTGTACGTTCGGGTGAGAGGTTATATCCAAAGTCTCCTTTTAAGGGAAAGCTAAAGCCCCCATCCGAAAAGACTTTTCACATGGGTCGTATGTTGTAGGGACATTGCGATGTTATGACACTAGCTGGAATTCGAGGAATTGTTTGTTTAGAAAAGGATGGTTAAGCTGGGGAGATATGGCATTGGAGACTAACATGAGTTTGTGTGGACAAAAGTGAATATGAGGGGATACTGTCGACAATAGTTCACCCAAAAATATGTCATTAATGTCGTCCCAAGCCCGTAAGACCTTCGTTCGTCTTCGGAACGCAGTTTAGATTTAGTCCGAGAGCTTTCTGTCCCTCCATTGAAAACGTATGTATACTGTCCTTGTCCTCATCATCAAATTAGTCCATGTGACTATGTAAGCATCGAAAATACATTTTGGGCCAAAAAAAAGGAAATTCTACGACTTTATTCAGCATTGTATTCTCTTCCGGTTCTGTTGTTATACATGAATTTGACAGAATGGTTGTGCCATTTAGTATTTAAATGTCTTTTAATTTTGCAAAGGTAGTAAACAGGATGCAGAGTTGCAATTTGATCGAATAGAAAGTCAAAGAAACAAAGTATTATTTTTCAACTAGAAGGCCAAGTTTGTCAGGACAATGTTCCCAGAATGCATTACCTGTGTTGAATTTCTTTGAACTGCAATTCAGCTAATTATCTGCCATTTCAATTCTATATACAATTCAACTTTATGTCTGCTGTGGCCAATTTAATATCAAATTCAAATTTGCACAAGCAATAAGAACGAAAGTAATTTATTTGTTGTTAAACAAGCACACTACTACTATCCGAAAAGGGTCAGTAATTTAAAAAAGAAAGAAATTAATACTCTTATTTTACGAGGAGGCATTCAACTGATCAAAAAAGAAGTTAAAGGCTTTAATATATATATATATATATATATATATATATATATATATATATATATATATGTGTGTGAAGAGTTCAGATGCAAGAGTCTTCTAAATGCCATTTGAAATTTTCTTCTAAAATGACCATTTTTATCAAGCTTGTATATTTAAGTTCAGTAATTTCACTTAAATGACAATTAATAGGTAATCTTCATTGCCATTTAAGTGAAATTACTGAACTTAAATATACAAGCTTGATAAAAATGGTCATTTTAGAAGAAAATTTCAAATGGCATTTAGAGGCTTTTGCATCTGAACTCTTCATATATAGTCTATACAGTATTTAATGCAACACTAGGAGTATTTTTATTTACATTTTGTATCCCTTTGGTGTTAATGGGAAAATGCACTTGACTGATTTTAGAATATCAGATCATATGTGTGTTTTATTTTATTTATTTAATCCTTATTTAACCAGGGAAATCCTTTGAGTACAAGTCTCTTTTGCGAAGGAGCCCTGGTCAAGAAGGCCGCAGTAAAGGTTCCACATAAAATACAAAACAAAAATAAATACAATAAACATACAAGACATAATAAATACATTAACAATTACAATGCTTAAAAAGTAAAATACAATGACCTTACAACAGTTAAATGTGTGTATATACAGTATATGTATATGTGTGTGTGTATATACAGTATATGTATATATGTGTGTGTGTGTATTGTAAGAAAATGTTGGCAGAACAGTGAAACCTTTAATTTTTGCATTCAATCCAAGGATATATATATATATATATATATATTAACTCAGAGTGGTGAGATTTCTTCTCAGTTTAGATTCATCTCCCTCAGGAATGATTACATTTTATCTCTAGAACTCGTTACTCCGTCATTACACTCCAAATAGTGCAGAGGACGTCCCTCATTTGCTTTTATGATGCATCAGAGCCGCATTATTTCTCTGAAGAGCTCTTTAACCAAAGTATTAAGTTGATTTGCGACTTGCACCACAAACATGAAAAAATGCCTCTCAAGTTGTGTGACTGTTTAAGGAGAAATGTGATCTTTCCTCATATTTATCCCTGGCAGATCTGAGGACTGAACCCTATTGATTTACTTACTGTACATTTACTATAACAAGGGACCAAATCCAGAGACCAGAATTTCACATAGACTTTAGGGTGAACAAGCACCCAAAACATCCCAGCATTGTAGTGATGAGTTTTTCACTTCCATCTCACATCCTTCAAATTATTCAAAGTTATTATTGTTGATACACTAAGATATTTCCACCCCCTGCCAGCTTCGCATTATGATCCGCAGAAGTTTGAGTGTCTGCCCAGACATTAGTTTGAACTATAAAATAAAATGTGTTAATGAGATTCTTTTGGATGAAAGCTTGACACTGAAGGGATATTTTTATCAACTTACTTTCCCATGCCGTTTTTGGCTAACAGTTTCCATGTGTACATGATTGAAAATATAGCAACGCTCTGAAAACAGTCAGACCTTAAACAGGAAGTCCCCCAGAGTGACCCTTATCATGTAGGCAACATGGCTATAACCGTCATGGCCTGTTTCCACAAACGTATCGTGTGGGAACAAAACTCTCCCACATAGAGCGGAGAAATCAATTGGTGGTGGCTTTCCAGATTGTAAGCATTACTGAGAAGAGATTGGCTAGAGGGGATGAGAGGAACCATTCGACCGGCCTCCTCATGGGGACTGTGTGGTAAACAGTCCCAATCTGGACACCAAAATCAGGGCTGGCTTTTCTCCCAGAACCCCTGCGGTGCAGCCCACTCATGAGTTACCACAACAAAGACACCGACATTAGGATTAAGAGCATTTAGTTAAGAGATCACTGCTCTTGCCATTTCTGGGAATTAATTGTGTGTTTATACAGTATTTGTAGTTGTGTACCTGTCTGCTGCTTTACATTTGGGGTTCTTGTTAAAGGGATACTCCACTTTTTTTGGAAATAGGCTCATTTTACAACTCCCCCAGAGTTAAACAGTTGAGTTTTACCGTTTTCGAATGCATTCAGCCGATTTTCTGGTATTTAGAAGAAAATCAGTAACCAGACAGTTTTTGGTCTCATTGACTTCCATAGTAGGAAAAAAATATACTATGGGAGTCAATGAGACCAGAAACTGTCTGGTTACTGATATTCTTCTAAATATCAAAAAATCGGCTGAATACATTCAAAAACGGTAAAACACAAATGTTTAAATGTTGTAAAATGAGCCTATTTCCAAAAAAAGTGGAATATCCACTTTTGTGGAGAATCAGGCCTTGTCCACACGGACACAGGTTTTTTTTATAACATGACCTTTTTTACGTGGTTCGTCCACACGAAAACGCAGTATCTGGACACTGAAACCCAACATTTTTTAAATGATCTGACGATTTTCAGGGTGACGATTTTCAGAAATGCTAGTTACAGTGTTGTCGCGTATACGGTAAAACCGGGGGTTTTGCCTTGTGCCGTCAGACTGTGCGCTGTTATCCGCCTACCGGAACCTCTAATAACTTTTTGTTAGGCTTCTGATTGGGCAACGTAGCTTTACGGTTAGGGTTATATTGCCGCCTGCTGGTGTGGCATGCTTTTGACAGTGCTTGATAGCGTGTTTTTGCGTTTTCATGTGGACAGCATTTTTTTTAAACGCGGGAGGAAAAACTTTGGTTATAAAAATACCCATTTCCGTGTGGACAAGGCCTCAGTATCAGTAAGTCCAAACCCCAAACCATAAGTAGGACTATTAAAAAAAATTACATTATTGTCCTTTGAACCAGTGTTATTTTAGTATTATTTATATACATCTATTATAGTAGGCTATTTATTGTTATTTAAAATTTTTCCGTTGTGATTTTGCCGTTTTTATTTTTTAGTTTCAGTTTTAGCTGTTTAGTACTTAAACGAAAATGAGAAGTTTTTCCATTTCTTCCTAAACCTCTTCAGACTTTCTGGTCAAACTTTCACAAGCCAACTTAAAGTTTGTCTCAACAAACTTTTTAATCTAGTTATTTATTATCATTATTATTTTCAAAATTAAAGCTGCAGTCCGGCTTTTTTCCTCTTTGTGTCTCTCTTTCGATCTCTATTCGAAATCTAAAATTGCAGTTATTTTGGAATTATTAACTCTACGTGAGTTGTAGTTTGACAGAGAACAATGCGGATGAACATGTTTGAGATCACGCAAAAATCGTGCAAATTATACTTAAATTGTATGCTAAAATGTTCAAATTAATGTTAAAGCTGCGCTATGCAGGATTTCCATTTTTGTCGAACTGTGACCCCTAGAGTCACTGTGGAGTACTTGTACTGTCGTAAATAGCACTCACGCAGAGATGTCTCTGCACTCACGGCCTGATCCCCTCCCCCTGTATACCTGTATCTGTTCAGTAGAGTGGAAACGAGTGGAAATAAGGCGTCGGCCCTTTAAGAGCTGCGCCCTGTTGAACTGTCTGCAGTTTGTATTGTATGCGCCAGGTTATTTCTGTTTGACGCTCATTTTATCAGATCTTTTTTGCCGTAAAGCAGTGCATTACATCACGAAATCTGATATCACGTGACCCTTCCTGATGCTTCGGCCGGCGAAAGTTGCAATTGTGTTTTTTCCGCTCACAGTTAACAGGGTGGGTCTGAGTCTGCTGGTAAAAAGAAAATGCTACGGCGACTCGTAATAAAACAAGAATCAACATCGGCTTGCCTTTTCGGAGATGCAGAGAACTGAGGGATTTGAAATGTTTTAAAAATAAGATGGCGTTTTTATTACTAAATATTTGAGTAAGATATTTTATTGAAGAGATTACTCGACATATATATAGTATTATATTATAGTAAGTTATATGTGATAGGATTACAGTCTTTCACATCAAATTGTAATAACACAATTCCTAAAATTAAAGCCGTCATCTATTCAAGCAGAGTGTGTGTGTGTGAAAATGACAACTTCAAAGACTGTACCACAACATGTCCCCTGAGTGTAAGCAGACCACAGTGAATGTGTGTAATGGATTGGTGGTGGTTGGAGGGATAAAGGCTCGGCGGTGGGAAGAAATGCTTGAACTGCACTGTCATCACCGCAATTTGTGGTTCTGCCACACACTCTCATGTAAGATGTGGTGTTTCCAATGACACCGCAAGATCACAGAGCATTACCGCTGCTGCCATTGCTTTAATGATGCAAGATGGATGCCCATTTTCATTTCATTAAGTTCATTTCGCAAAAATGGACATCTACTTAGCATGCGCACATTTTTCACTTTTGAAGTGCAGGGTGAGAGGTATATTTCAGCTTTTACGACATGAATATTCTATGGAAATATACTGATTAATGTCAGTGTTTTGTGTTTATATACAGTATTGAGGTCCTCTATATAGTGTAGAGACTTCTAGGACTCAGAACCATTAAACTTTTGTTCAAGATGATTTTAATGACAGCACTGCACTATTGTAAAAGTGTGTACTGTATCATGATATAACATGTAATAGGCCTTGCTGGAGAAATGTAATGAATTGTTGGATTGGATATGATCTTTCTTATCAGAGAGACACGTTGCAGCTTATTATATTATTTATTATAACTACATGCGCTGATGATTTATATTATATTATAGTATAGTATACTATAGTATATTATATTTATTATATTGTAATAGTTTTTGCATGCAAATTGTGAATTTCAGACTAAGCAGAACACAGATAGATTCAAGAGCAACAGCGATTTCATGGCAATTGAACATTGCATAGTCTCAACATGAGCATGAAGAGCACTGTGCTGCCCGGATACAGTGCAAATTACTACTGATAGCTATAGTCTGCTATGAAAATGAGGCATAATTGTAGATGAATAATGCATCACCGAAGCCCATTTGAATAGCACAGGAGGACTGAATCACAGTATAATTGTTGTTCTTCGAAAAAATCTCACTGTAACCTAATCATCAGTATTTCATATTCATCCACCCATCCATCTATCCTTTTCATCCCATACCAACACTACTCTCTCCACTAGTGCAAACAGGCACTTATTGGTTAATTACTGTCTCAAAAACAAGGACTTAAATGCCAATCAAAATGTGTTTGAATTGAGTGCAGGTTGCAAGGAACCTGAAATTCAAAACCCTGTTTATACTGCTCAGTAACATCATTATATGATTCATGTTTTTAGTTAGGTTTACGAAAGAGCACTTGGTCATAACACAAACTTAAGCAGAAATTTATGTTACAAAACATATACATATGAATACAAATGTTTGTCTATCTGTCTGTCTGTCTATCTATCTATATGTCTTTCTATCTGTTTGTCTATCTATCTATCTGTCTGTCTATCTGTGTGTCTGTTTGTCTATATATCTGTCTGTCTGTCTGTCTGTCTGTCTGTCTGTCTGTCTATATATCTGTCTGTCTGTCTATCTATCTATATGTTTGTCTGTCTGTCTATCTATCTATCTATCTGTCTGTCTGTCTGTCTGTCTGTCTATCTGTGTGTCTGTCTGTCTATCTATCTATATGTTTGTCTGTCTATCTGTCTGTCTGTCTGTCTGTCTGTCTGTCTGTCTGTCTGTCTGTCTGTCTGTCTGTCTGTCTGTCTATCTGTTTGTTTGTTTGTCTGTCTGTTTGTCTGTCTGTCTCTCTATCTATCGGTCTGTCTGTTTATCTATCTATCTATCTGTCTGTCTGTCTGTCTGTCTGTCTGTCTGTCTGTCTGCCTGCCTGTCTGTCTGCCTGCCTGCCTGTCTGCCTGCCTGTCTGTCTGTCTGTCTGTCTGTCTGTCGGTATGTCTATCTGTCTGTCTCTCTATCTATCAGTCTGTGTGTTTGTCTGTCTGTCAGTCTGTCTGTCTGTCTGTCTTTATATCTATCTGTCTGTCTGTCTATCTGTCTGTCTGCCTGGGTGCAGAACATTTAGAATATGATGACAAAAAGTTTAATTTCTTATTTTAAAACAAACTTTAATATAACATACATTTATAATTTAATATAAAATAACATATATTTAACTACACACAGCATTAAAAAGAGTGTTATTCAACCAAATAAGCTAATGTTCGTGCATAGAATGTATATACAATTTGTTTTGTTTATGTTTTGGCTTTGTTTATACAGTGATGGAGAGAGGACGGGAAATGGATGGGGATGGGTTGGATAGTTGATTACATTAAAAATGTGTATATCCATAAAGATTGACAAGCAAAACAAACAAAAATCACATGATGATTAAAACGATATTTTGTTTTAAATGGCTGGTCTGGCGCAGATTGTGATGGAAAAGCAGGCAACTTGAGAGAAGTCCTGAGTCTAGTATGATCTAGAATGTATCATCAAATGTAATAGAACTTTTAGAATTGTTTAGCATTTTCATTCAGCACACAATTCCCACATGTGTATTTTGATGACTGTTATTATACAATGTACATTTGTACAAACATTTGACTATGCACAGATGACCATACAGTACATTACTTGCCACATGACTGAATATTAATTTTTCTCATCTGGCTAAAGTGTCTTGTTTTCTTTCCTCTCTGTTTTCCTCTGCGTTGTGAATTGCCCCCTCTAGTCAGTGAGCACACAATTTAACCTAATTAACTGTACCTCAGCTTATCTCCGGTTATGTTACAGGTTGGTACCTATGGGACCAGTGACATTACGAGTGTCCGTTAATGGAGACCAGAGGATGAGTCATAGCTCAGCCCCTCAAGATCCCCACCCAGACTCCTCACGGACTGGCGACGTGAATATGCGGGTCCTCATTAGAATCTCATTACTCCTCCTGAACATCTTATTACTCAATGCTGCAAGCATCTCGCCTGCTGTGCTGTTGCCTCAGCCGAATGCTGAAATCTGTGAGATTTCTTGCACTGTTTTATTTATGTTTCTTCTTGGACTCGTTCACGTACTTGCATATCTGAAATGTAGCGTGGTTTCAAGTCACTACAATAAAAATGTACGCTGGATATCTGGCAACGTGCTCCTCGGTTTATAAATATGTCGACGCCCAAACTGTCCGTATAGCAAACTCAAAATGTGTCCATGAAATTGTCACATTCTTTAAAATTATTGAAGCAAGGCTTACAGTACAGCCAATCTCATCATCATCTCTTCACTTCCCATTGCCCAGATTTTCTGTTTGTTTTTTGTCTGGTTTCATTCTAAGAAATGTTTTTAGCAAGTTTAACGCCACACAAGAGCATCCTGGTTCTCTTTTCCCCCCCTTTTGAGTAATTTGCACCTTATAACATTGAGAAGTCAGTGGTTTTTAAGTCCTAGAGGGACAAAACCCTTAAAAAGAACTGAGAATACTGCATTGGCTACTGGCTCATTCGCTTCGCAATGTCCCGCTGGCAACCAAACAAACTAACAAGCACATTTTCCTGCACAATGCGTGAATTTAAGGCTTGAATGTCTGTAAACACTTCCTGCGGTGAGGAAGAGAGACCGAGAAACTCAATTTGTAACTAGTGCGTGTTTCTCTCTGTCTCTCCGTGTGCAGCAGACCTCCCGTGTAGCCTTGAGTTTTTGGCTGCGGTTCAGCATTGTACTCCACGTTGTGATGCAGTTCAGAAAATAGATTTGTTGCTGCTTGCTCAGTGTGCGTAGTTTAGATGAGCTAATGTATTTGTTTGTTTAATTTCGCATTCAAAAAGTAGAAGTTCTCTGTTTTTGCACTGTACATCTGTGGTCCATGAAGGATTCCAGGTGGTCAGATAATGCAGATCATTCCTCTTCATGGGAGACCAGTGTCTTGGATGCACACTGGGGCTGCGGAGAGTGAGGCAAGGCGGCTCGACCTCCTCATGTCCTGGAAGAGATTTAGTTGACTTGAACATGAATTTTGTTGGATTTACTTTGTTCTGGAATGTTTCCACTTCACTACACTGTAAAAAAAAATATTTTCAAGATTTTTACTAATCACAACATTTTTTTCTTTTGTCAAATCAACTTAAATAATTTTATTTAGTTCAGATAACTTATTATTTTGAGTTTCTGGTGATTAAATCAATCTCGTTCATTGTATTAAAGGAGAACTCCGGCGAACAATGAACCTTTGGTCTAATAAAACATCGGTACCTCGTTAATCTTTCTCTGAGGATTGTTTTCATGATAATCGAATGTAAAGAGTTTTATCTCTAAAAACTGTTTAGCGTATAATGCTAGCACTGGGGGCATTGACCAACTAAAATGAAATCGCTAGTTTATACCACTAACAAGGCTCAAAATAGCCCCGCATTAACGTAGTAACATAACAAGGCTCCATACATGCAAAACGAAGCATTGACAACTTTGTAAGTGTACAGACCGTTTATTAAGAACATAAGTTATAAAGACTGTTTACTTCGTGTAGACATTCAGAAGCCATCTTAGGAAATAGTCTCGATAAGTCGATCCCCGAACGCCGTTCATACAGTTCAGAAGTTCGTTGAACTTCATACAGTTCAGCTCACTCATCACGACGTTCGGGGATCGACTTATCAAGACTATTTCCTAAGATGGCTTCTGAATGTATACACGAAGTAAACGGTCTTCATAACTTATGTTCTTATTAAACGGTCTGTACACTTACAAAGTTGTCAATGCTTCGTTTTGCATGTATGGAGCCTTGTTATGTTACTGCGTTAATGCGGGGCTATTTTGAGCCTTGTTAGTGGTATAAACTAGCGATTTCGTTTAAGTTGGTCAGTGCCCCCAGTACTAGCATTATACGCTAAACAGTTTTTAGAGATAAAACTCTTTACATTCGATTATCATGAAAACAATCCTCAGGGAACGATTGACGAGGTTCCGATGTTTTATTAGAACAAAGGTTTATTGTTCGCCGGAGTTCTCCTTTAAGTCACTTTATCCAGTTCAATGAACTTAAAATTTTAAGGCAACCAGGTTACTTAATTTTTTTTAAGTTAAACCAACAATATTTTTTTACAGTGTAATGCTCAAAATAATTAATTGGTTTGAGTAGAACCAACTCAAATTATACAATTCAGTTCCATTAAATGAGTATTTTGAGTTCACAAAACTGAAAATAAGTTCATAAAAATCAAAACAATTAAACAGCACAACTCAATATGAGTCAGTTTTGTGAACTCAATATTGAGTTGTGCTGTTTAATTGTTTTGATTTTTATGAACTTATTTCTTTCAATTTAGTCAAACTTAAATTGAAACTTAAACTGGGCTGGGATTTCTATTTCCCAGCATGGTTTGCCTCAAAAGGGAGAGTGAATGCTAAAATTAAACTGAAAATTAATTAATGCTAATGTTTTTTTGTGCCAGATTAATATTAAGTGGGAGATTTAGTTGTGTTTAATGTTTTTTTATGCTAGTTTAGAAGAGCTAGTTACTAGTTTATGTTGTTTTATTTGTTAAAGAGCAGTGGGCCCAGTATTGATCCCTGGGGGGCATCAGACTTGATTTCAATTTCAGCCTTCAATCCACCTAGAGATACAGAGTGACCGGAATCAGATATAAAAAAATATCTAATTCTGATCACATTTGGTAAACAGAATTTTTGGTTATCGGCTTAGAGCTCAGTTGATGTTACCATGACATGTATTGTTTGCCTCCATAACTGTGATTTTGTCACAATTGTCATAGCCTATAGTATAGAAATACCATATTGGAATGTGAGAATTTAGAAGTTAACATGGGATCCACTTTATTATTTGATTAGGCTTATTTAAAAGGTTACCATAGTGACGAGTGGAGCATGAGCTTGGTTTGAGAACAGTCTATGTTAAATGTGTTATATTGCTGTACTTATTCACCCCGCGCTATGCTATACTATGCTAATGCTGCCATTGTGTACGTCAATTAGCAAGGTAGAATTTATAGAATTAGCTGGTTAAAGGGACACTCCACTTTTTTTTGGAAATAGGCTCATTTTACAACTCCCCCAGAGTTGAGTTTTACCATTTTCGAATCCATTCAGACGATTTTCTAATATTTAGATGAATATCAGGAACCAGACAGTTTCTGGTCTCATTGACTTCCATAGTAGGAAAAAAATATACTATGGAAGTCAATGAGACCAGAAACTGTCTGGTTCCTGATATTCTTCTAAATATTAGAAAATCGGGTGAATGGATTCGAAAACGGTAAAACTCAACTGTTTAACTCTGAGGGGAGGTGTAAAATGAGCCTATTACCAAAAAAAGCGGACTATCCCTTTAAAGCAAGCCAAGTCTCCACTACTACTACAAAAAAAACAAATATGTTGAGATTACATGATAATATTACATTGTGTATGAATTAGCTAGCTAAAATATTTCAAATTAAGAGCAATTAAAATGTATGGGTTCAAAATAAAAATCTGCAAGTTCTGCTTACTTAACTGTTTAATTTCTTAATTAAAAAAAATATATATATAACTGATTACCTCAAATTATTTGAGTTTTGCCAACTTATTTGGGTTTACAGTGGCCATTTAGTTGAAAGAACCCATATCCAATGTAACCACTGCCCACATTTGAATAAGTTCAGCCAAAGAGTTGTTTTTTGACTGTAGGATTCAGGCAGATACCTTGAGAAGTGAAAATCGTGAAGCTCACAGATCACAGGTTCAAGGGTTACTCAATGCTGAAAGCATTTCTCCTGCTGTGTTGTTGCCTCGACCGAATGTTAAAACTTGTGAGATTGATTACTGAAATAGCCTCAGGTATCAGTCATGCTGGATTTCACGCTGGAGTTTGGGTGAGCAATTCTGTTCTTAAAGCATGCGTGCAATTTACCTTGATATGGTTTATTTTGTTGTTTTGAAGAAAGCATCACAAAGCAAATCTGCATCGAAGAAAAACATTGTGCAAATGTGAATAATTCCTGCTGGTCAGTATAATTATACTCTCTGGTGTTAGGATTAGCTGTGTTGGATAGTAAATACGCAGCACACGCTTTTTTTAAAAATAGTGTGGCTTTTCTAGCCTTTAACTTCCCACTTTTTCAATGAGTTGTGGTCTAGTATGGCAAAATGAAACATTTATGGTTTTAATATTTTCAATTGGAACCCTATGTATGTAGGCCTACACTGTTAGACCTTACCAGTTTTTTTACACTAAAATATAATTTACTGTAAAAATGCACTAAAACTAAAGTTAACTAAAAAATACAACTTATTAGTTTTGGTGCATTTTTACAACACTGTTGCCAGTAATTTACTGTAAAAATGCACTAAAACTCAAGTTAACTAAAAAATACAACTTATTAGTTTTAGTGCATTTTTACAGTAAATTACTGGCAACAGTGTTGCCAGTATTTTACTGTAAAAACCTGGTAAGGTCTAACAGTGTATGTGTGAATGTATGGATACTAGCACACTAAAGCCACAAATGTAAGAACAGACTGACCATTTCTAAACCATGTTTCCAGGAGATTTCACAAAGCTTTTAAAAGAATAGTTTTTGTTTGTGTTTTGACTGCACCTTAATAATTATTTGGGTCCTACTTTATATTAAGTGGCTTTAAGTACTATATACTTACATTGAAATTAATAATTTGATACAATGGACTTATTGTGTACATACATGTTTTACATTGTACTTATATTTTAAATACCAGCATGTAATTACAGCTATAATTAATTTATGTAATAACATTTGTAATTACGCAGTTGACCCTCCCCTCACACCTTAACCTACCCTTAAACCGACCCATGCCACCACACCTGTCCCTAACTTTACCCGTATCACACCTCAATAGCAGCGAAAGTGTTTTACAATACAAGAGGAACACAATAATACATTATACTTATTGTTCAATGTAAGTACAAAGTATTTAAAGCCAATTAATATAAAGTGGGACCATTATTTGCATCTTTGATAATTAGGTTGCATAATTATCAAAGTAAGTATGCATATGTTAAATCATGGAAACATTTGTGATTGTAAAATAGCGAACCCTAAGTGTATTTTGGCTATAAAGCAAGCCAGACCAAGAATAACATATCTCTTTTGAGTGGAAACTCATTGTTCATACATCAAACTCATTGCACTACAGCTTTAACCTCACGTCGTAGTTTGAATAACGTTCTACAACTTATCTTTCAGCTTTTAATCATGTTAATGGAGTGTCACCAACCGTCTGTGTGTAACGTGGGCCTTTTCAGGCACCTCTGTCTCTCTCTCTCATTTGTTCATGATCTTTTGTTCATGACATCTGAGATTGCTGGAGATGAGGTTTTGTTTTATCTGAATCATCTGATGTTTTTGGACGGTGTGTAATGTTTGCCTGGCAGTGCAACAAATTGTGAGGACACGGTTGTTGACAAGAAAGAATACAACACAGGTTTCCATCGTCTGTGTCGATGTCAATGTAATGAATATCTGATTTCAACACTTAATTTTAAGGCAATCGATCGTGATGTGTGTGTATTACAAACACAATAATTCACGTTGGTTGTATTGCATCTTGAATACTAATGGATCAATGTCTATTTAACCTGCAAGCTGCACTGAAAATGTTTCACCTTTAAAAGAGGTTTTACAGGAATACGACTTTCGACTACATCGGGTACATGAATACCTTACAGCATACACACAGAGGAAATGTGGAAATAGTTTGTTTAGCTCGGCTCTGGGCTGGTACTCTGAAAATATACACTATTGTATTTGACCTAACACAAAAGGGTGCATATTACAACCTTAAAGTGCTGGAGTACTGATAAAACACAAAGGTGTAACTATATATTTGCGATGTAACGGATGTAGCGACTGTCTATCTATGTGTCTGTCTGTCTGTTTATCTATCTTTCTGTCTGTCTGTCTGTGTCTGTCTGTCTATCTGTCTGTCAGTCTGTCTGTCTGTCTGTCTATCTGTTTGTCAGTCTGTCTATCTTTCTGTCTGTCTGTCTATCTGTTTGTCAGTCTGTTTATCTATCCTTCTGTCTGTCTGTCTGTCTGTCTATCTGTTTGTCAGTCTGTCTATCTATCTATCTATCTATCTATCTATCTATCTATCTATCTATCTATCTATCTATCTATCTATCTATCTATCTATCTATCTATCTATCTATCTATCTATCTATCTATCTATCTATCTATCTATCTATCTATCTATCTATCTATCTATCTATCTATCTATCTATCTATCTATCTATCTATCTATCTATCATCTATCAATCTATCAATCAATCTATCTATCTATCTATCTATCATCTATCTATCTGTGATCGTCTATCTGTCTGTCATCTATCTGTCATCTATCTATCTACTCATCCATCCGTACGTCCGTTAGTTTAGGAAATATAGCCGATCTGTGACTTTACAGTACTCTGAATATCAGCTGGACTGCATCATTCTAGAAGAGCTGCGGAGTTTAATTGCGTATTCTAGGAGACCAGCCAGGAATGAGTTGCAGGACCAGAATCGGAGTAGCTTCCCTGGCAAGAAAAGGTTGACTTGTTGTTTTTCTGCATGTTTAAACCCATGGTGTGCAAGTAGTGACCAAGCAAGGTTCCTGGTCAGGATCAGGATTCAGGAGATGACAGGATGCTTGTTCTGGCTTTGTTCAGTTTTTCCTTTACTTTAATTTTGACAGGAACAGATAGGAGAACTAGTTGTTTTATGAGCAACACTCTGTCTCTGTGGGGGAGATTAAAAAGAACAAGGGAAACATTTTCCCGCATTCTTTAAGTCATTGTCATCCTTCCTTTTATGTTGCAATGGATAAATTGCATGTTGTAGGTTTGTACTGTATACAGTTCAATAATCAGTCAATAGTGTTGATGGGTGCAGTATTTCAAATCTCAGTGTTGATCTGTTTTTATGATTATGTTATCCACACAGAGTAGATTTGGAGCGATTGATGAGACGTCGCTGGCTTAGCAAGTACTTCAACTATACGTCACCTGTTGTAAACAGTGTGAGGACTTTGTGCAATAAAAGTGTTTCTTTTAAAACATTGGTGGACCTTTGTAAAAAGAAGGGCACCTTAGCATTATACCTATATAATATATAACCTATATTCATAATAAAAAATCTGTTTGAATGTCCGCTGCGATATCTTGTCCTTTTTTACAGTCAAGGGGTTTTCCGTGACATGCTATAGTTCGACAGTTTCGTCTTCGAAAGTTTGAGTCCTTTCAATATAAAAGTCTTCTCTTCTGACTCACTCATAAAGACAGTATTTTCCACAATCTAATGGCAAAATAATGAATGTAACTTCTGTTGTGGTTTACGGTCAGGGACTATTTTTTCCAGCAGAAGGAATGCTTTTAGGGATTTTACATCATGAAAGTTGCATAGATAATTTTTTCCGGTTTTAATATTTGTATTAAGTAGCAACTGTTTTATAAAAGCAATAAGGTACTCGAGGACAGTGCTGTATCGTGAATGAAAGGTTTGCAAGCACATTCACTTTGCGTCATACCGAACAACGGCCTTCAGCCTTATTTCTAACAGTCTTATGGCAATCAGAGACAAAAGCTGCTCTCTGTGTGTCTTTCCATCGGTTTCTGTGCGTTCACATGTCAATTTTGTGAGCTTATTTCATCCATTAGATTGAAAGATCTGAAAAAGCTGATACATTTCCCACCCATAGACCCTCTCTTCGAAGAAATCAGGACAGAAGTGGACAAAACACCAGGTGTAAACGAAAATATGTCTCCCTTGTCTACTTGTGATCCAATCGACCAAAACACATCTTAAAGGAGTTGTTCAATTTAAAAAAAAAAACTTTTGCTGATAATTTACTCACCCCCATGTCATCCAAGATGTCCATGTCATTCTTTCTTCAGTTGAAAAGAAATTAAGTGTTTTGATGAAAACATTCCAGGATTTTTCTCCATATAATGGACTTCAATGGGAACTAAATGGTTAAAGGTCCAAAAGACAGTTTCAGTGCAAACTGCAACTTGTTCAAAGAGCTTTAAACAATTCCAGATGATGAATAAGGGTCTTATCAAGTGAAACTATCGCTCATTTAAAAAAAGTTTTATAAGCTCAAATGCTCGCCAAATGCTCGTTCTGTGATGCGTGTGTTCGTGACTCTCCTGTTCGAATTCGTTTATCAGAATGAACTAATCTTTTTTCATGTCTTTGGTTCATTCAACAAATGAAATGAACGAAATGATTTGGAAAAAGATTTGTGCATTTAGATGAGCGAGTTCGAACAGGAGAGTCACAAACGCGCATCACAGAACAGAGCAAGCGGAGCGTTTGTGCTTATAAAACTAAAACTCGTTTATTTATTTTTTAAATGGCCGATCGTTTCGCTTGATAAGACCTTTATTCATCGTCTGAAATCGTTTAAAGCCCTTTGAACAGTTTGCAGTTTGCACTGAAACTGTCTTTTGGACCTTGAACCGTTTGGTTCCCATTGAAGTCCATTATATGGAGAAAATAGTGGAATGTTTTCATCAAAAACCTTAGTTTCTTTTCGACTGAAGAAAGAAAGACATGGACATCTTGGATGACATGGGGTTGAGTAAATTATCAGCAAAACATTTTTTAAAAGTGAACTACTCCTTTAATACCTGGTGTAAACCGGCCTTGGAGTGCAAGAAGAAATAAAGGGATAGATGAGAAAGACCAGTGGAGGTGGAAGAAAGGAAGGGAACGGCATATTTTGTAGATTGGGTTTCACCTCAGCTGAAACAATAGGACCATTCACCCGCAGTGGGAGCTGAGATCATTCGCTCTCTCTGTGTGAGATTCAAACCACTGACCTACAGGAACATCCAGCTGCTCCGCAGAACATCATCCATGTGACAAGATGACATGTTTGTCTCATCCCATGACCTCTCTGTTACACAAAAATCAAATGTCTATAGAGAAAAGGGCTATCTGAGGCTAGATGTAGGAGTGCCATGGGTCATTCCTGGAGGAATGTGGAACAGTAAACCCACAGTTTGCTTGGAAATATCAGGCATGTTTTAGTCTAGACATATAGTGGACAAGAATAAGTGCTGCTGTGAGTCTTAATTAGATTTTCAAGGTCTTTAGCCCAGTTTCTTTCCCTTGAGATTCAGTGCTTTGTTTGAACAGTTTTGATAAACTGGGAGAATGTTCTGGGAGTTTGAGTGCTTCATGTTCAGAGAAGCCGCCCGAGGTTGACAGTCAACACCTGTTTAAACTTCCACGACTTCACATGACATATTTTTGTTTTGTTTTTAAGCTAAATATAATGCACTGTAAAAATGAGTATGCTTTATCTATTCAAAAAATCGTGGCAACAGATTACAAGCAAAATTAACAAATTAGAATTGAGTAATAATTAATCAAATTAATTCCTTAAAAGTTAACCCTTTAAAATGAGTAAAACTTACAACAAAAACCAAAAAGACATAAATTTAAGTCACCATTATGGTGATCGGTGTTTGTTTTAAGTTTGTTTTAAAATTACGGTTTTCTCCTTTAGTAATTCTGCTTAACATCAGGTGTCTTCAATGTTGGCAATATATAATAAATAGTTCTTAATTAATCTTTGACGTCTGTCTGTTATTTAGACAGACGTCATTATTAATTTTTTTGGGTGTAAACTTAACTCATTTTAAATGGTTAACTTTTAAGGAATAATTGGATTAATTATTTCTCAATTCTAATTTGTTAAATTTAATTAATAATATTGCTTGCAATCTTTTGCCACTGTTCTATTGATTAGATAAAGCATATTCATTTTTTACCAGTGTTGGGTAAGTTACTCTAAAAAAGTAATTTATTACTAGTTACTAATTACCTCTTTACAGTGTAATTACATTACTGTACCTATTACTCTCTCTAAAAAGTATTTAATTACTTTTAATTACTAATTACATTCAAAATCCCATATCAATCTCAACCAGCTGAATAATACAAGGACATGAATCTGTTTTAATTCTTTCAAATAAATACTATAAAATTGCATGAATTATCCTTAAACTGACCAAGCTAGAGAAGGTTACATTATAAAAATATACTTTTTAACATCAGACAATACATTTTGATTTTAAACCCACTATTGTTTTATGTCTGATCTCATGACATTTCACACTTTTTTCATACATATTTTACAATAATTCATACAAATTGGTACGAGTGCGGTCGTACAATTTAGACACCTCATAAAATGCATACGAATCGCTGTGAGATCGGATTGATCTATACACACTATTTACCTCAATTACATCAGAAGTAATTGTATTTAAATTACAGATAAATGAAGAGTAATCCCTTACTTTACATTTTCAAGGGAAAAGTAATTAAATTACAGTATCTAATTACTTAGTATTTAGTTACTCAACACTGATTTTTACAGTGTGGTATATATTCCCCTGCTGCTGGTTTTAAATGTTAAAAAATGATATCAAACATTCACTGATGGTGTTTATGCATTCACACACGTTCTCTCATCCAAATAGATGTGGATAATTTTACACTGTGGTTCATTTTTAATGCATTAACCCCACTGCAGAACGTACCACACTAGCAAATAATTAATTGGAAAAGAGTTGCAGCCGGATAGCGTAACACCATAACACTTTTAATCTGTGGTGTTTTCATTTTGTTTGTCCTCCACCAAGAATCCATTAGTGCTCATGTGAAGTATAAGACATCTCTGGGGTCTCAGATGTTGACAAAAAAAAAAAAAGTTGACTTTGAACCTCAAGGGACCACACTAGGCTTTATGAGTAATATGGTGGGATCAATGGAGCTTCAATGAGGCTTTGAAATACCAGCCTCAGGAGAGATAGTGATGGTGACTTCAGCTTTGATCTTCCTTGAGATGAACTACATATTCATGAACGTTAAGAGGGACCACATTAATGAATGACTTGACATTTGCTAATCCTTGTAATGAAGGAAATTGGCATGTGTATTTGTTCTCAAATGTATAGAGTTTTTAAAAGAAAGGTTCAAAAGGTATAATTCAGCATGATGTCCGGGCTCTTAGACTGCCCGAGGAAGCAATAAACATATTTTAATTAGGGATTCTTTTAAAGATCAAGATTTCGAGATTTTAACAAATAGATTGAGGACTGAGTGAGTGCATGGATGTAGAATTCAATTTTTAATGAGAAGAAAAATGGGTAGCCTAGATCTTGAAATTGCAAATCCATGTACACTCCTAAGAAAAATGGTTCTTAACAGTACCAAATTAAGGTTATTCGGCTTGTAACTATAGCATAACCCTTTTTTGGTGCTAAATATAACCATTTTTAAGGTTCATTTGAAAGTGCTAGGACCTTAAAGGAGAACTAATTTTAACATTGAGCTATTTTTTTGTACATTTGGAGGAGTACTGTACAGACAAAAACGACCAAAATCAGTGTTGCCTACACCGTGTTATCCTCTTTTTAAAATTCGCACCCTGTTGACTTCAATGGGTCAAGTTCTTAACATTCTTGATTTGTCATTAAGTGCACAGCCATGTGAGTGGTGTTATTAAGAGTGACCACAGTCAATCTGACTGCAGTAGATGTGAAAGATATTAATAAAAATTATGTTAACTCAGCCAGCTCACATACATGTATTTACCTTCTGTGTTCGGTCGAAGTCCACAGTCATCGAATGTAGAGTAATTCGCGCGTGATTATTGTTAACTAAATGCTAAATGCATTATCATATTATTTTTAGTTAAAACTCATAAACAACTACAAATAACTAATGTTAGGGAAATCTGTTAATATTTTGTTGCACGTTTCTGAAATAATAATAATATCGGCCGATATATCGGAATATCGGATTTTAAAACCAACAAATGTTTTTATCGGTATCGGCCTTCAAAATCCTTTATCGATCTGGCTCTAAATAGAATAGAATAGAATAGAATAGAACCATTTATAAATTAGCAGTTTTAGATTAGCAATTTAGAAATTGCAAAAAAAAATCTCAAAGACTGTATTATATATTTAGTTATTAAGTATATTTTGATTTCTGAATGGACATAAAACATTTTCAGTCACTTTGACCCAGACACACATTTAAAGATTAAAGGATTACGTCTTTCTAATGCTTGTATGACAGTTCTCCTCTTATCTTCTGATGCTGTATTTTTTTCACTGTTAGATTGACAGATTTATCCTTGATCTGGCTTAAAACAATATGTGACATCATTTTAAATCATCTTGACCTAGAAGTCCGTCTCAGTTATATCGATTTTGTACACACATTTCATCTTTCCAAGGATATTATAATTATTTTTCTACTCCAAACTGTTGAGATTTTGTCCGAGACTTAAAGGGATACTCCACTTTTTTTGGAAACAGGCTCATTTTACAACTCCCCTAGAGTTAAGTTGAGTTTTACCGTTTTCGAACCCATTCAGCCGATTTTCTGATATTTAGAAGAATGTCAGACAGTTTCTGGTCTCATTGACTTCCATAGTAGGGAAAAAAATATACTATGGGAGTCAATGAGACCAGAAACTGTCTGGTTTCTGATTTTCTTCTAAATATCAAAAAATTGGCTGAATACATTCGACAACGGTAAAACACAAATGTTTAACTCTGGGGGAGTTGTAAAATGAGTCTATTTCCAAAAAAAGTGGAGTATCCCTTTAAGTGTATATTTTCTTTAGTGTATCTAACTCAAACTCTGTTTCTGGATCAAGGTGACTCAAACTGATGGAGCAGGTCACATACCCTACAGTATGAATAATATAAAAACAATACTGTCTAAAATGAAGAGCAAAGCTTTTGTCTGTAACAATTTAAGAGCTTGAAAAAAATCTGAAACGCAATTAAATCTAAAATGTTTCAGCAACAGCACAAAGCTAAAAATAAATATACTGTACTCTCCCATACACAAATAAGTCACGTTTCAAATCGAGCAACAGCACTTTCTCAGTGGCTGACTAAAAGCCTTCAGCAAATTACAGCAAGGCAATCATAACAGAACCCCGGGACACGTGACAGCGGTTTAACAGGTCTCCGCTCTGCCGTTTGGTTCCCACACTCTGGTAAAGTGGACTGGTCAGTGTCAGTTCAGCTGTAACGGCTGTACAGTTCTCACCCACTGGTCTGTGAAGAGCATTGAAAGATGTTTATGCCTTTCACACACTCCCTGTTTGCTTTAGTGTTTGTACTGTCTTTAAGTAATGCTGTTGTGTGGTCTGCCATATTGTCAGAGGTGCTCCTACTCTTCTAATGGGTGTGCCTGATAAAAACGGGTCTTTGGTTTGAATGCTAAAAGCAAAGAGGTCACCACGGTTATGGGAAAAAATGGGAGGCAGGAGTTCATTTATCTCTGTTTGTATGTCGTTATGGAAATTAAGCTCAATTTAGTTTTGTCTTGAAAATGCAAACATTATTGCAAGGTCTCGTTCTAATTTGTCAGAACAAGCACCTTAAATCTTGAGGAATAAATCTGAATATATTTTGAATCAAGTGTGCTTACTGTGCACTTGTATTATACCTCAAATCTTATGTGTGTGTGTATATATATATATAATATACTTGCAGATTTACATATATTAATTTAATTGGTTTACATGCATCAAAGCAAAGGTTTTCTCACATTTTTCAATGATTCTCAAACGACTTGTCTGAAGATTGATGCTGTGTCCCTACTTATATGCCCTAAAATTATGTACTCGTTTTGTGAGGAGAGAGTACATACTTTTGAGTGTGTAGCAAAAGAGTAGGCAAGCTTTGGGACATACTACTTCGGACAGCTCCGTTGTGTGCATCCTGTCACCGTAAACTGACCTGTCAATCATCTCGTCACAGTTAAAATCCTCCATTCAATCGAATTTAATTTCCTATATTTCCTACAAAAGTTCACAATGCTGTTGCTATGCAATATAATGTAGCCTACATTGAGTAAATAATTTTTCATCAGGTTAGATACTGATAATTAATCACTCAAACCCCTTAATTCTCATCTAAACCTCTCTACACAACAGACAGACTTGCGCGTCCTCCATGTCTGTAGTTTTTTTAGTTTGTAGTTCTAACCGAATCCTCGTCCAACGTGCGATGGGTTGTGGGCAATATCAGCCGTTAGAGTGCGCATTTCGGATTCTGACTGGAAATAGAAAACCATAAGGGTCTCTTTAAACTCATTTCAATATACTACGATTTGGGACGTACTAATTCTATTTTTGAGTACTATTTAGGCGAATTGTGACGCAACATCGGACGTGGAGCTCTCGGCAGCGCCACACCAATATTGATCCTCGTTTTAGTTCTCCTTTTATTGTCCCAAAGTCTGCTTGCAATGGTCCATAATGATTGAACGAAACAACAACAGTGTGTAGCTAAACATTACGCACTACGCAGTTGTCCACGTCTGTCGCCATGGTTACGTCATGACTACGGAAAGCGCGGATATTGCGTCATTGGCAGGCGACATTTTTTTCCAAGGCGGCCACTTATTTAAAATTGGAATTTTTCTGAAATAAAAAAAAATCTTTGGAGACTTTTGGGATATTGTAAGTACACAACTACAGGAAATATATCACACCGTGCAAGTGATTTTTGGATATTTTAATACAAAATTCCAACACAGTCTCATAAAAATGCGTATCTATACCACGAATGTCATTTCTCGTGGCATTTATACGGTAAAAATGTTTTTTGTGTGCATATGCTACGCACTAAAAAACCCTTGGGTAGGTTTAGGGGGGAGGGGAGTTTGTGCGTATTATATGCCAAAAAGTGCGTATCATATGCACGTGAAAAAACGCGTACCATATACACGCAAAAACTGCTTTTGGCGTATAAATGCCACACATTCGTGCTATAGATACGAACTTTCGTGAGATCGGGCTCCAAAATTCCTACATATTGTACCTTTTATGGTTCAAAGACCTATTAAAAGATGGGGGAAATTTGATTTCTAATAAGAATATTATTTTAAAATATATTGTCTGTAATAAAAGTATGCTAAAGTGTACTTGGTTTTCACATAGGTGGATATTTTTTCCCTGTTTCCCAGAGCTCTTCCTCAGCTGTTTGGTTTAGCCAGCTGACCGTCTGACAGTAAGATCAAAACAACATTTAAATTGGGATTTGAATGTAAGCACAGCGAGCATGACTCTTATAAAGTGTGTCAGGGCTGGTTATTTTTTCTTTGATCATTTTATGTGCGCTAGGAATACGAAACCTTTTTGGCCATGTTATGAGGTAAATAGATGTAGTTACCGTGAAGTTCAAAAAGAAACAACGGGACGATATGAAAGCGATCAGACCAATCTGACATTGGATAAATGGTAATCTGGCACAGGATATCCATAAATTACCAGGTTTAACCCACATACGTGCTGTATCCGTCTAAATAATGAACAAAAGTCAGGGAAGCATATGGTTTATGGTGGCTGCTTTTCAAAGCCTCCACCCACTGTCTCCAAACGGTAACGTATCGTGTTGTAGAAATACATTAAAAAAAGTCTCATTCCAGGGAAGAACTCCATCACCTTTCCTTCTCCTTCTTTTTTCCCGCGAGAGAGAGAGAGAGAAGCAAAGGTATGCGTGGCTTGAACGAGAGCCAGAAACGGATCTATTGTTATTCCATGCGCAGGTTCTGATGGTCATAAGCGTTTCTGGATCTGCCGTCTTTTGGGGATTGCAGACACATGCGCTTTCTCCATCAGAACCTGTGAGGGAGGACAGTGGAAGAGAGGTCACAAAGAAGGATATCTTCTGTTTCTGTCTTGCTTTCTCTTCTGAGCTGTAGATAAGGAGGGGTTAACTGCTCTAGACACATAGAGCCGCTGATCTGAAAGCCAGACGTAGGTTTAGAGAAGAAGAAGAAATTGTGTGTGTGTCTGAGAGAGAGAGAGAGAGAGAGAGAGAGAGAGAGAGAGGGACAGCAAACACATAAATGAAACAATATTGCTTTGGTCATTTTTAAAACATGAGGTTTAAATCCCCCAGAAGAAGAGTAATAATGTTTGTTTGGTGTGTGTGTGTGTTTGTCTATAGGTTTGGCTGCACTTTTTAAAAAGTATTTCACTTTTTGGCATAGTTTTTTTTTTTCTCAAATATGACTGATTTATGATGAAATTTGATGTGGTCCTAATTATTTAAAACATTTATTAATTTGGCTACAGTAAAACATCGTCAAATATTATTAGAATTTGAAATAACTGTTTTCTATTTAATATACAAAGCTGAATTTTCAGCTCCATTACTCCAG
This sequence comes from Cyprinella venusta, assembly GCA_038021265.1. NCBI lineage: Eukaryota > Metazoa > Chordata > Actinopteri > Cypriniformes > Leuciscidae > Cyprinella > Cyprinella venusta. Next base: position 48,283,696 of record CM075864.1, read on the forward strand.
TCTTCAGTGTCACATGATCCTTCTGAAATCATTCCGATGGCTGGTTTGCTGATCAAGAAACATTTCTCATTATTATGTATTTTGAAAACTGTTGTGCTGGTCAATGCATCCTTGCTGAATAACTTTATTCATTTTTCAAAGGGAAAAAAATAGGTTTCACTTTAGTAATATTAATTAACAACATGCACTTACTATAGGGTTAGAGTTGCATGTAATTATACTCTAAAAAACGCTGGGTTGTCTCAACCCAAATTTGGGTCAAATATGGACAAACCCATATGTTGGATAAAAAATGTAATTTAAAATTTTTTAGCCAAACTTCAACTTTCAACTGTGCAGTTTTTAATTACCTTTTTAACCCAACATTTGGGTTTGTCCACATTTGACCCACATTCGGGTTGAAACAACCCAGCATTTTTTAGAGAGTAATGGTTTTGGACACTTAATTGCATGTTATTTACAAATAAATGAAAGTATATTATTATATAATTAAAGTATATTATTATATAAAGACTTAAATAGGATCTCTAAACATGCGCTAACTTACACTCGGAGAGGTGTTTTGATTCTATTGAGCATTTCTTTACTCTATTACTTGTGAAAAGAAGTACACTTTAGCATATTTTTAGAAAATTATTACATAAATAATCAATTTAAGTGCAAAATGAGTGTAATGTTTTCAAACACTTAAATGTTATTTACATTTAAAGGAAAATATAGTTTAAATTTCACCCACCTGTAAGTAAAAAAATGCTGGGTTGTTTTAACCCAATTTTAAACCCAGCCATTGGGTTACATTTGTTTTAATTACATTTTTAACCCAACGTTTGGGTTTGTCCATATTTTACCCAAAATTGGGTTAAAACAACCCAGCTTTTTTTTAGAGTGTATGCATAATATACTGTTGTTCGTGTTGTTATTACACATAAAAAATGCTGGGTTATTTTTTAACCCAATTTTTGGTGAAATACGGACAAACCTAAATGTTGGGTTAAAATGTAATGGAAAAATTAAACCCAATGGCAGGGTTTGTCCATGTTTGACCCGAAGTTGGGTTAAAACAACCCAGCAATTTTTAGAGTGTACATATGTTACATGTAAAAATGCTGGGTTGTTTTAACCCAACTTTGGGTCAAAAATGGACAAACCCAAACGTTGAGTTAAAAATGTAATTAAAAAATTAGGGCTGTCAAACGATTAATCGCGATTAATCGCATTCAAAATAAAAGTTTGTGTTTACATAATATATGTGGGCGTAGTGTGTATAATTATTTTGTTTATATAAATAGACACACATGCATGTATATATTTAAGAAAAATCTGAAAGTATATACTTTATATATATTTATACATAATTAATATTATGTATAAATATAAATATTTTATATATTAAGAACACATTTTTCTTAAATATATACATGCATGTGTGTCTATACAAAATAATTATACACACTACGCCCACATATATTACGTAAACACAAACTTTTATTTTGGATGCGATTAATCGCGATTAATCGTTTGACAGCCCTATGTAACCCAATGGCTGGATTTGTCCATATTTGACCCAAAGTTGGGTTGAAATAACCCAGCATTTTTTAGAGCGTAACAAGGACACTGTAAAATAAAGTTTAACAAAAGATTTTACTGATCCCAACCTTTTGAACAGGATAGTGTCCTGTTGAGCTTTTGTTATCACAACCGTGAGCTGGTTTAGGGTTCTGTCTGTCGCATGCATGCAAATCGTTTCATTGTCCACTTCGCCTCAAAATCAAACTACTGCACAGCACGGATTAATGCTTTCTGTTCAGTGAATGAGACTGAATTTTGTATGAATTACATGTTCCACCCAGTGCCTTAAGTCCAAATCAGAAACCTGCTCAATTTTGCATTATGAAACTCTCTGAGTAAGAGGAAATGTAAAGAAGTGTGTGGCGAAAGGTCTGCTGGAAAGAGAAAAAGCTTTCTTCTCTGATTCCTTTTTTGTCGAGCTCCACATTCATTCAAGTTCTCTCTCCCTCTCTTCTTAGTGTCTGATATTTATTTTATAGTCCCTCTCTTCTATCTGGCTCTTAAAAGCTCTTGCAGGAGCAGAAAATCTCCTGTGTCCAGCTTTGAAAGATATTTGCTTAAGCTGGAAATCCATCGCTTTGAATCGCTGTTTAAATTTATTTCCTTTCTCTTCATGAAGTACCTAAAAACAATTCTTATAGAAATGGGGCCTTATGTACCAGATCCCATGTATATTTATTGTTTTATCTGATATCTTGAGTGAATGATGAATGTTTAAGTACATTTAGGATGACAGCCTCTTATATGCAAAACACGTCAGCAGGACACTTAGTGAATTTGCTATATTGAACAGACCATACAGTAAGTTCATGTTCTGCTGAGTGATTGTGTGCATGTGTGTGTGTGTATGTTTTGAAAAGCAGAACATTTCTGTGATGGGTAGGGTTAGTGAAAGGGGATAGAATATACAGTTTGTACAGTATAAAAACCAATATGCCTATGGAGAGTCGCCACAAATATAGTGAACCAGACGTGTGCATGTAAAGTGTAATGTGCCTTGAATAAGCTGAGGGTGAATAATCGATGTGTGTTGTGAAGCCTGAAGGGTTTTGAAGAGGTTGTTGAAGGATTTTCAGTCTTGGCGCTTTCTGAAGAGAATAATCAAGAGAGAAAGACAGAGAGATAGGTAGTTATAAAAATATGCTTCGGCATGCTTCCACATTATAGAAATGGTTTGCATCCCGCTCTGAATTAAGACTCAGAGTTTTGGCTGTGCTCACAATTGCAGCGATGGAAAGCCCCTCTCTGAGATTAATGGCGTAAGTGTTTGTGCAATCACATATAGCAAGTCGTTAGTGAGGGTCGTTGCTATTAGCTTCATTAAAAGTAATGATGTATAGAAATGATGGCATGGGAAAATCCATTTTCCCACTCTCTTGGTGACTAAACACTGACCTCAAGAACAAGAAATGCTTGAGAAACCCTTTTAAGAGCATTTAGAGTAGCTGAGCAAATTATATTAAATAAAATAATGTTTTAGGAGTTTAAAACTCTATGTAAAACTCTATCAGATCTAATGATTTTAATGATTTTTTTCATTCTGCTATTCAGCTATTTTGTTTTGTCATTTCTTCTTTCACTTAGTACATATATGTTTACTGGTCAAAAAAACATGAAAGGAATCTGAGACAAGATTAAATATAAAGGGCCCTATTTTAACGGTCTAAGCACATGGTGTAAAGCGCAAGTGCACTTAGGGCGTGTCTGAATCCACTTTTGCTAGTTTAAAGATGGGAAAAATGGTGGGCTAAGAGGGTTGTCCCAACCCGATCTCACGACCAAATCGTACGAATTCGACGCATGATTAAAAAGTGTCTAATTCGTACGACTTCACTCGTACGAATTAGTACGATTTTGCTAAATTGTACATATTTTACGAATTGGCCAATTCGTATGAATGACCTACCCCTTACCCCGCCCCTAAACCTAACCATCACGTGGGTTTAGACAAATCGTACAAATTAGTACGAATTAGACACTTTTTAATCATGCGTCGAATTCGTATGAATTGGTCGTGAGATAGCGTAGGTTGTCCCTATTCTCTTCTCTTAATGAGTAATGGGTGTGTTTTGGGGGCGTAACGTGCAATAAACCGAGTACCGACAGATTCGCTATTTACATGGCGCAATTTTCTAGCGTAAAGACTGAACGCTTCTCCAGAGTGCAAATGGATGCTCGTACGTGAGGTTATAGCGCGTAAGCAAACCATCTACCGGGACTAGCCGGTGGTTTAATTCCACCATATGTTCACAGTATTCATATTTTACATTGTAATCATTTTATTTTTATTTGGCATGTTTGTGTGCTGCTATGTGTCCCTGTGTGTGTACGTGCGTTGTGGATCCGCATATAGGCGCATAGTACTATTGCAATTTTTAAATAACAAAAAAAATATTGCTCCATTGACTTTAGACCAGGTTCAGTTGGTCAATCAATGGTACAGTCTATTTCAGTTGCCTCAAAATAGCAACAATACACCTCTTTTTCAGACCAGCACGCCAATGGGCGCAAATACATTTGCTATTTAAATAACGTGGTGCAGGATGTGAAAATGATAACTGTGTTGGGCTGAAACTAGCAAAAAACAGCAATAGCCAAAAATGAATCCACCAGCATCAATTCTATTGACAGCATCAACGAAAACTACACTGTAAAAAAAAAAAAATGTTTTCAAGATTTGTTATCACAACATTTTTCTTTTGTCAAATCAACTTAAATAATTTATTTAGTTGAGATAACTTATTATTTTGAGTTTCTGGTGATTAAATCAATCTCCTTCATTGTATTAACTCACTTTTTCCAGTTCAATCAACTTAAAATTTTAAGGCAACCACGTTACTTACTTTTTTAAGTTAAACCAACAATATTTTTTTTAAAGTGTATAGCATTTTGTGTATTAACAACTTTAGAGAAGTACAAATGCCTATGAATACGTTTAGGTTCATAGAAAATTGATTTCATTGGTTTAATAGGTTGATTTTATTGTATTTAATCAGTGGCATTAAATAAAAATGTTTAATGCCATCATATTTATTTAACATATTTACCTCATTTAATGATAGCGGTTTCATTCTGTTCTGTGATTTTCGTTTTCAAAGATATTTTGATGGATTTCATCACTTAAACCAGTTTTCATTATTTTTTGTCTTTAATAGTACTCAATAATGTAACAAAAAATTATTTGTTTTCTGAATATGTTTAATTGTTGAGAAGTGGGATAGGTTTTGAGTAGGGGTGAGGTTAGGGGCTCAAATATCTGTATAATAGTAAAATATAATTGTAATACAAATTAGGGCTGTCAAATGATTAATCGCGATTAATCACATCCAAAATAAAAGTTTGTGTTTACATAATATATGTCGGTGCACTGTGTATAATTATTTTATTTAAATAAATACACACACATGCTTGTATATATTTAAGAAATATTTGCATGTATATACTGTATATAGATTTATATATACATTTAAATTATATAGAAATATAAATATTTTATATATAATTTTTTTTTTCTTAAATATACATGCATGTGTGTGTATTTATATATATACAAAATAATTATACACAGTGCACCGACATATATTATGAAAACACAAACTTTTATTTTGGATGCGATTAATCGCGATTAATTGTTTGACAGCCCTAATACAAATATAAAGTATTCATACAGGTTTTTACATTTCTCAAGCTGTGCATAAGTAAATACCTTTATGTTTTATGTAGTCAGTACATCCATATAGTATGTTTCAGTGTACTGTATATCCAAATGTATGTGCAAACATTATGAAACCTTATGAGATCAGACTTAATGAACAGCACACAAACACATAAGTCAAAATATGTTATGATATATAATTTTAACTTACACAATTCAAAATAGCTTTCCAACTTGAATACCGCTCTTGAGTCTTGACTCAATACATCCATTATTTTACACAGTGGGGCTAGTGAAGTAGAGGGGGTTGTTTTTAAGATTGCTTTCCTGGTCCGGCCCTGAGGGGTGTATAGAGGAGGGTACACAAATACTCTGACATTTCACTCACCCCAGTGTTAATCAGACTTTCTCCTCACTCACTAAACCAGGGCCAGACTTACTATGGCATCTTGCTTCAAAGCCACTCTGCTTCTTCGTGTGTGTTCTGTGAGAACTAGGGCTCATATAGACTCAGTTGTTTTTTTTATAAGAACAAGAGCCTGTTTTTTGCCTTAACCTCTAAGGACTGGTTTCCCAGACAAATGGTCTTCTGCTCTAGGGTTTACTACCAGTGTACAAACATTTTGGACAAAGTAAAATAGTTTGGCAGAGATTATTACTCCAAGTGTGTTGTATTTGATGAGAATTCGCTGTAAGACTTGAAAATGGCTTGAATAGTACATTAAGAAAAAAGGATTCAAATGTCATAATCCCAATCTTAGATACAAATTGATATCAGTATTGAGGACAGTGTGCGAATTTGTTGTCTGTTCCTTTCTAGAATTCAGATTTTCGTCTGAATCAAAAGATCTCCAGATGCTGTTATGCTCAGTGTCTGAACATGATATGTGATCCGTATGCATGTACAGTCAAGTAGTTCCTGACCCATAAATGTATCTTTGGGATGACCGCTTCAGCTGAATTGGATTTGAGACCTATGGTTCAGGGAGAGTACTTTCCATAAGTGCTCTCAAAGACTGAATTATGAATTTTAAACATGTCAAACACAGACTATACATTCTGCACCAAGATCCTTTTTTCCAAACACAGCTGGGAGTGTTGACCGGTATCATATAACAATAATTTTTCTCTTTTTTGTTGTTGTTTTTTTTTTGGTTTTTGTGGAATGCTATTATTAAAGGAGTAGTTCACTTAAAAAAAAAAAAAAAAACTGTTGGTGATAATTTAATCACCTCCATGTCATCCAAGATGTCCATGTCTTTCTTTCTTCAGTCGAAAAGAAATTAAGGTTTTTGATGAAAACATTCCAGGATTTTTCTCCATATAATGGATTTCAATGGGAACCAAACGGTTCAAAGTTCAAAAGACAGTTTCAGTGCAAACTGTTCAAAGGGCTTTAAATGATTCCAGACGATGAGGAAGGGTCTTATCTAGCGAAACGATCGGTCATTTAAAAATAAATAAAAAAGTTTAAGTTTTATTAGCACAAATGCTCACCTTGCTCTGTTCTGTGATGAGCTTTCGTGACTCTCCTGTTCGAATTCTTTTTTCAAGTCATGACTCGAAGGCTCCTAGATAAGACCCTTATTCATCATCTGGTGTTGTTTAAAGCCCTTTGAAGCTGCACTGAAACTCTCATTTGGACCTTGAACCGTTTGGTTCCCATTGAAGCCCATTATATGGAGAAAATCCTGGAATGTTTTCATCAAAAACCTTAATTTCTTTTCGACTGAAGAAAGAAAGATGTGGACATCTTGGATGACATGGGGGTGAGTAAATTATCAGCTAAAGTTTTTTTTTTTTTTTTTTTTTTTTTTTTTTAAGTGAACTACTCCTTTAAGGGTGTGTTCACATGTCCAAACCAAAAAAGAAAATGATAAATTTAGTCCTGGTTCGCTTGCCGTTCACAGTGTCATTTTTAACACCCAACATAAAGATGCAAAGAAAAGGCTTTTAAGTAGTATATCTTAGTGATGGAACTTGTTGAACATCCAAACCAATCTTGTGTGTGCTGGACTAAATGTGCTCACTGTATATGTGTAGCCTACATGATGGAGCTGACAATGCTTGAAGAGCTTATAAAATGGATAAAGGAGTCAAAACAGCATTAGGAATCCGTCACTCACACACTTTTCTGCTGCAAGGAGATGCAGTTCTGTTGCCTATCCCGAACTGTGATGGGCAACACCGCGACTATGATGAGCATTTTGTCCTTTTTATGGTCGCATCTTGTGACATTGTATCCTGTTTTTGGTTCATTTGTGACTTTGGTCCATATTTTAGTCAAACCACACCAAAGTTAGTTTGGAAGCGAACCGAGACTCAGCATTTCAGTGGTCTCGGTCCGCTTGTTTGGTGGCACCAGGGTTCTGATGCAACGTTATTCAAATCAACGGCACAAACAGAGCAATCGCACCAGAGTTCGCTTTAATCGAACCAAACCTAACAAGTGTGAACACACCCTAAGTCTGGTTTTACTTTCCAGAGGTCCTAAACCGAGACGAACGATACTGACTCCTGCCAAGTTACAAACAGCATGAGAGCATAATAGCAAGCTGAATGCTTGAAGACATGAATGTCTGTGACATGTTTACCAGTTCATTATTCTCTTCTCGGTCCTAATCACAGCTCTAATTCATGTAATTATCACATGCAAGAATTTGAGACACTGTTTACAGAGCAGCTAGTGGGCGAACAGACTCAGTTCTGCACGATATGACGGGGAGCAGCTCGAGACCTGAGAACAATATTAAGATATTGGGATCTTGTTGGCGGAAAATAGCAAATGTGGTTTACAGGTGGTGGGTGGACTGTTCCAGGAAACAAAATAAAGCCAAATAAATGCGAGAGAGAGAAAAAATACCCTGAGGATCTTCTTCTTCTGATTTGACCTTGCTTTACCTCAGTGTACATGAGAAATGTTGAGTTGTGAGATCAAGGTTTTGAACATCAATAAGAGGTGAGATTAAATAGACTAGTTATATTAAATTTAAAGGTCAAAATAAAGTCAAATCAAATTGTTTACACAATTGTTGAGTGCTTCCATGGTATGAATGATATGTTGCAGTGTATGAACAGTTCATATCCAAGCTCTTAGGATAGTCACGAGTATCTTACTAACAGTTAATTGTGTTTTGTGGATGTATCATTGTGCATGTGCACTGAAAAACAAATCCACAGATTACAAATCATTTAACCTTTTGCGACCTCTCCGAAAAGTTATGATGTGAAATATTTGCTTTTAATGATCACCACAACTGGAGACAAATTGCTTGTTTTACGATTGTCAAGTTTTATGAGTCGTAATAGATAATAAAAATAAACTCTTAGAAACACTGTTACACCACCCACTTCAGTTCACGGAGTAGTTATCTGATATTATTGGTTGTGTTAGACATGTGCTTCATCTGTATTTCATTCACAAGAGTGAATTTTTAATGATCTTTTAGAAATCCACCCATTTCCTCCTCAGGCTGCTCCTGTGTAACCCCCATTATGACCATATACAGACCGAGACCCACCTCAGTGTTCCCCCTTCTCTGTTTTCTTTGCAAAACTAGATCTGCTCTTGTTCCTTACCATTGAGGATACTTTAACCTCTAGTATAACTAGGTCTGTTATCATTCCGGTACACAGTGATTGTTGATGTTGCAGAGTTTTCACAGGCAGACTTAAGGTCATTTGAGTTTTTCTACGCTCAGTCAGGTATGAACATTACTTGTTTCATTCAACAAGGTTTCTGGAAACTGTACATTTGCACATTTACATTCATTGACTGTTTTATATTTACATTATATATATATATATATATATATATATATATATATATAGACATTTTGAAACACATTTAAAAGCTTATTTTTTATTCCAACATAAAATATTTTGTTGCTATTATAATTTCTTTATATTTCTTTACTTAAATCCACATGCTTTATTTGGATATTAAGATTTGTCTATATTTTGTCTTTCATTTTTTTTATAGGCCTGGTTTTAGAGAGCAGGGGGACATTTGGGGAAAAAATTTAAAAAAATGCTTAAGAGCACAATAGCTTTTACTTCACATTACCCAAAACTCCAGTAGAACCAATGAGAGACCCAGAAAGACATCAGGAAAAAATATGAAAAAGTGGAAAGATCAGAGAAAAGTTGGAATAAGAAAGTCCCGAGAGATGTGAGTGGGACTGTTTGGTCTTTGTTAAAAATTCTCTAGTTTTGTTTGCTTTTTATGTGGGTAAAATATAAGCGTTACAGTTTGTTCTAACTCATCCTGCATTCAGAGTTTGGTGGGGGTGGAGAGTCACTAGGAGTTGCGGGGGGTGGTGCAGCAGGGCCAAAGTCCCAAACCATTTCCATACACGCTCTTATGAGAAACATACGTTACGTTCTGGTGAAAAAGCACAGAGACTGTTGCACTTCCCCCCCAATCCCCCCCAAAATACACACACACATTGGTCCTGCCTGTGCCAAAAACATCTTTTTCGTCTCCCCCCTTTTATTTAGTCACTCCTACCCTTCTTCCATCTCTCCAACCCTCCCTCTCTCTCTCTCTCTCTCTCTCTCTCTCTCGCTGGAACGTCAATGGTGAGATTGTAAGTCCTCAACTTAGGCACAGATCTCCACTGGACAGGAGAGAGAAAGGAGAGTAGTGAGAGATGAAATGAAAGAAGGGAAAAGTTTAATATAGCTACAAGTATAAGAAAAATGGGCATCTAGGGCACTGAAGCTTATTTCAGCGTATTGAAAGCCACCTAAAAAAGGGAAAAAGAATTCAAAGGAGAATAGAGTTGGTGTGAGGTATGGGCTGTCCGGTTCTGTGTGTTATTCTGCTGTCCTCACTACTTAGCCTCTACGGCGCGCAGACTCTGGACTTGAGAGAACGGGATGCGCTCTGCAGCGAGGATGGATGCTACGTGCTCTACTTTCAGCGCAAGATCTTCCTGGACGCTTGGCGGAGCTGCAAGGAACAAGGTGGGAACCTGGCCACCATCAGGCATCCAAAGGAAGCAGAAATGGTGAAGGAGCTATTCTCCAATGTGGAACTGAGACCACACCACAGAGGCAAGGCGAATATCTGGATTGGCCTTCAGAGGCAACCCCGACAATGTTCGCCAACCCGGCCCCTGCGTGGCTTCTCGTGGATCACTGGAGATCAGGACACCCAGTACACAAACTGGCTAAAAGAGGATTCGGTTAGCACCTGCTCTTCCCCACGATGTGTGGGGATGCCCTACAGCACTGCAGCCCACGAGCAAGGGGATAACCTAAAATGGAAGGACGGACCTTGTTCGATTCCAGTGGACGGATACCTGTGCAGGTACAGCTTCCAAGGCATGTGTACAGCTATTGCTAGTGAGGGAGGTGGGAATACACTTTACACTACCCCTTTTAACCTGCTGAGTACCCTCTTAACGCATGCCCCATTTGGATCAGTGGCAACAGTACCTTGTCCTACTATGGATGACCAGTCAGTTCTGTGCTCCTTAAAGGATGATCAAACTGTAGGTTGGAGCAGGGATCCACCCTTTTGCTCTGATGTGACTAAGACAAGCTGGTGTGATAAGGACAACGGAGGTTGCCATCACTTCTGCATTGAGGGTGACTCGCACAACTACTGCGATTGCACTGAGGGTTTTCTCCTGGCTGAGGATGGGGTAAGCTGCTTTCCGTCTGACCCTTGCAACGGGGCTCCATGTGAGTTTGAGTGCTTGCCTGTAATGGACGGCTACCGCTGTGCTTGTCCTGATGGCTACATGCTGGCTCCTGATGAACGTGGATGTGTGGATGTCGATGAATGCCTACAGAGTCCCTGCGAGCAAATCTGTGTAAATGCACCCGGTACCTTCGAATGTCGCTGCCGGGATGGATACCGACAAGATGAAGAGGGTGCCTGTGAAGATGTGGATGAGTGTTTGGATGAACCGTGTGAACATGCTTGTGAAAACACATTGGGCTCCCATATTTGCCACTGCCATCTTGGTTTTGCCCCATTGGAAGAGGACCAGAGTCGCTGTCACGATGTTGACGAATGCCAAATTGAGGGAACATGCGAACAGATGTGTATCAATTATGAAGGAGGCTTTGAGTGCTACTGCGAAGTTGGTTATAATCTTCAACCAGACCAATATTCCTGCAGACCCATCGGGGAGGACCTGGAGACTTCCACGACTACCGTCTCTAACCCGTTTATTACTTTTAACCCCGTTTTGGAACCAGAGGATCCTGTCTACCCATGGCGCCCTCCATCGACGGCTGAGTGGGGAATACCTCTGAACTGGCAGACTGAGCTTCCCAATGTGGAGACTGTTCCGACAGACCTGATTTGGGCAACTGAAGAGGAACCTGAAACAACTACACTGACTGAAAACTCCCCTGAGGTCATTAATGTTGATGAACAACCTGTTCAAAATGCCTTTTTTACATCGACCATTCCGACCCCCACACCACCAGACTATTATGAGGATGAGAGCACAACGGTTCCCACAGACCACCCTTCCACCACAGCTTTAGGCGGGGCCTGGAATTGGCTTTGGTTCAGCTCAACCCAATCAAAACCTGAGACACAGAAAACTGCTAAGAACCCTTTACACTTCAATGAAGATGAAGAGTCTTATTACCAAGACCATGATTATGATGACAGGTATAATTATGATTCAACCACCTTTGGACCAGGGCAGCAAACTTCCACCTTGTTACAAATGCAGTCGCAAGAAATAGAGGAGGTGAACAACAGTGAGAAGAACCAAGGGACCAGCTGGTTACTAGTTGGATTGCTAGTGCCGCTTTGCATCTTCGTTGTGGTGATGGTGGTCCTTGGCATTATGTATTGTACTCGCTACACGGTTAAACCACAGAACAAGAACGCAAGCGATTGCTATCACTGGATTGCCGGTGCTGGTGATAAAGCGGCTGCTGACATATCAGGTAGCGGAACTAAGTCCCATGTTTAAGCAAGTAGGACTGTGACTGAACAGTGTGAAAATGTAAATAAACTTGGCTTTGTAACTTTACAGTAGTGGGGGAGTTCCAAGAGGAATTTGACGGATTGAGAATAAGCACCCCATCCATTCCCTGTGACATTTTTAATCCATAATTATTTATGGATGTTTATCTGGACAGTTTGCTATGCGAGAAAAGGGAGGTGGGGGGCAAAGAGGAATGCTTCTGAAACCACTAAGCCTCATTCTCTGCTGACCTCCAAGAGGCAATAAAAATTGTTCTACTGTTGCTCGCACTGATCTCTTGGTTTGCGAAACAGTTGCTCAAGGCACATGGCAAACAAGAGAGCATGCTTAAAAGATGAGGATGCTTTCTTGAGTAATGTGGGTTATTTATTTGTAATTTGAAAGAACTTTCCATCAGAGTAGCTGTGCCTGTGTCATTCAAGTGAGTCATGTCTTAAGAGATTTGTTCTGTAAAGAGCCATAACTACAGTCCATTTTGACAATGTAAAGATTTTTATTCCACGAAAAAGGCTTTCTATCACATGTGTTAAATGTTTTGCCACAAAACTGCCTAACAAGAAAAATCTTTCTAAGCATTTTGTGTCTAATGACAGTAAACAGTACTTTAGAGCAGTGGTTTTCAATCATGGTCCTGGGGACCGACAGTCTCCCTTATTTAACAAGCCCGTTCTCATCCCAAGGCGTCATATACGACGCTTTTACCAATGCGTTTACATCCAACGCACTTGGCATCCTTCAGCGTCAAAGGAGACGCAGATATATATGGGGCAGAAGGCGCCTCCTAGTGGTCTAACCCTAATTCTACCCCATACCTAAACCTATACCATAACCGAAGCGCCTCATTTGACGCTAAAGGGTGCCATGTGCGTTGGATGTCTACACTTTGGCAAAAGTGTCGTATATGACGCCTTGGGATGAGAATGCGTTGATTCAACACGCCTAATTCACTATTCTAGCCACTTTTCTGCTTTAGAGGCTAGTCTGGTCATAATGCCACATACTGCAATGAGAGTGAGGTTGACCATACTTTACAAGCAGTTAAAAATGTCAGGACAAGCAGCCAATGGTGTACCAATGACATTTCTTTGATCAGTTTGTAGTGTTATGTTTTGATATGCTAAGTGAAAGTGCGAAATTTCCTACTTTCGTTTTTTTTTTTTCTCTCAACTGTTTATTAAAGTGCTCAACAAGGCTTAAATGTTGGTGTCTTTATTTTCTGAGACATGCAATACTTGACTTTTGATATGGCTTATACATGCCTAAGGGATAGTTCACTTTAAAATTAATTTTTGGTATGTTTTAGCTTACCTCAAGGCCATTCAAAATGTAGGTGTCTTTGTTTCCGCAGTATTTTCAATTTTGATGTTTTAGATCAAACAGTTCTTGTCTGTCAGTCATTTAATGGAGTTCTATGGTCACCACCTCAAAGAGCATGCATAGAGAAGTCCAAAAAAGTTTTCTCACACGAACCGCTCGTTTCGTGTCTTAGGCCATCAATGTGTACTTACATTCACGAGTCATTAAATCATGTTTAATTTGGACTTCTCTCTGCATGCTCTTGGGGTGGTGACCATAGACCTCCATTATATGACTGACAGACAAGAACGGTTTGACCTAAAAATATACAAATTGAAACTATATTGTGGAAACAAAGACAACCGCATCTTGGATGCCCTTGAGGTAAGCTAAAACATATCAAAAATGTATTTCAAAGTGAACTATCCCTTTAACATCAATAGACCCTGTTGCTGTTTAATGTGTAGAATTGGCTTTTTTTAGGGTTAGGAAAACTATATGATAAGGGTTTACTCTCCGTTACATAAAAGTAACTATGCCTCCATCCTATTATTTTCTCTCTTGTTCCATGTGGATATACTGAAGGGGTTTTCAGTGACTGACAGAGGTACTATGAAGGTACAGAATCGTACCAGCTGATTATCCAATCAGATAAATCTGGACAGACATCAGAGAGCTCCTTACTGTCATGCTGTGTTGTGGATAATTGGCGTGTTCAGCCTTCACATCATCACAGGAAAAGCACTCCAGTGCAATCGCTCAAAAACCGACAGCTTCCTACATTTTTTTACTGTTGTAACTTTAGATTCTTCTTGGTTCAAAACTGAGCGCAGTAAGATTTCAAAGAAATTAATTCTATTGAATTATAAGTGACAGAAAATCTATTTGTGCTTTTGAACTTTCTATTCATCAGAGGAAAAAATGCATCTAAAAATTTTAAGTAGCACAACTGGTTTCAACACTTACAATCAAAGAATTGTAATTGTTAAAATTGTAGTAGTATTTAAATAAATGCAGCCTTCTTTTAAATATTTTTTGAATTCAGATGTTGTAAAGAATGAACAAAAAAAGCATTGTGGCTAAATATCTTTATGCAAATTAAGAGCTTAGGAAAACTATAAAACCATTTATAGCCACATTTAGTAAAAATTATATGCTTCCTTAAAGGCATTTAACTAATTCTTCAAATAATCCCTTTAAATACTGCAATCAAACTTCCACAATAATTCCTAATGTCAGTTTAACAAATGCTTGCAGTAATGAGTTTTATTTCAAAGGTTTGCTGCTTGTTTGTGTTTGCTTCGTGCCCGCAGGCACTCTCACTTTCAGCCCAGTGATAAGCAGCTGGGGAAAGATTTCAGCAACTCTTCAAAGGAACATTTTTGAGTATTTCATGGCCATTCCACATTCCACAGTCGCCTCTTTTAAATTCAGCTGTGCATTAGGAGAGGGAATGGACCGCTTTCTGTTATGTATTCCAAAGTGTGTTTGGCATTACTGGCTCACGTGTGTGTTTGATTGCATGCATAACCAGTCTCACTCTCTCCTGCTTTTCCTGATAAACAACCTGTCAGCTTTATTAATTAAGGAAGAATTATTATTGGAGCGCCGTTCCTACATTCCACGCCACATATAGAATCCGAAGTCGATTGCTCGTTTCCAGCACCTATGGAGGTTGATAAGGCTCATTAAAAACACCCGTGATTCCAGTCTGACTTTCCATATCTCACCCGACATGTTTAGCATGTCTTAGTGTATTGGGATGGACTGAGAATACCAAAGTTTTTTATTTTATTTTCTCAGAAACCTAGCAAGCTTTTAAAATTCCAGTATTACCATGAAATAACTTTAATGCGGTGTTCATTTGATGTCGAGGTCTTTTTCCTTTTCATGTTCATTTTCATCATTCCACTTCTTATTGGTTAATTTTGCAAATGTTCAGTCCAGTTATAGGGCTTTATGTATAAACTCGCTGGCAATTTGAATGAATCACGTACTGGCCGGTCTCAGCTATGCTGTGGCCAATAAATCTTCGCATGTAGTCTTATGGACTCCCTTGGGCTGCCTGCTGTAATGCTTGTCCTATGGTCGGTCATGTGTGAAGGTGCAATGTGAAATTTGAGGAGGCAAAGTGTGAAGAGAAAGGAAGATCTGGGGAATCCAGAGAATATCCAGAAAAGGAGGGAGAGATGGGTGCTTGGAAATGTGTATTTTGCGTATTTCTTCTAATCGTAGTTATTGTAATATGGAGCCAGGCTGAATATCTATGCATGACACCAAACTGGGCTTCTCGTATAGTTTCCAAACTTTTATAGCTTTTAGTAAACTATTCAGAATTCACATTTTGGCAGATACTTTAACTAAAGGACTTTTAACATAATGCATTATGTATGTGAGTAAATGGAGCTAAAGGGACATGTCTCAGAAAAAAGGTACAAAAGCTGTCACTGGGGCTGTACCTTTTCAAAAGGTAAACTTTTGTCCATTTTAGGTGGTAATATATACATTTTAGATGCTAATTTGGACATTTCAGGTGCTAATATGTATAGGCCTACATTTCAGGTGCTAATTTGTACACTTCAGGTGCTAATTTGTACATTTTAGGTGCTGATATGTACATTTTAGATGCTAATATGTAAATTTTAGGTGTTAATATGTACATTTTAGGTGCTAATATGTACATTTCAGGTGCTAATTTGTACATTTCAGGTGCTAATTTGTACATTTTAGGTGCTAATAAGTACATTTAGGTGTTAATATGTACATTTTAGGTGCTAATATGTACATTTTATGTGTTAATTTGTACATTTTAGGTGCTAATATGTACATTTTAGGTGTTAATATCTACATTTTAGGTACTAATATGTACATTTTAGGTGCTCATATGTACATTTTAAGTGTTGATATGTACATTTTAGTTGCTAATATGTACATTTTAGGTGTTAATATCTACATTTTAGGTACTAATATGTACATTTTAGGTGCTCATATGTACATTTTAAGTGTTGATATGTACATTTTAGGTGCTAATATGTACATTTTAGGTGCTAATTTGTACATTTTAGGTGCTAATAAGTACATTTAGGTGTTAATATGTACATTTTAGGTGCTGATATGTACATTTTATGTGTTGATATGTACATTTTAGTTGCTAATATGTACATTTTTGGTACTAATATGTACATTTTAGGTGTTAATATGTGCATTTTAGGTAATAATATATGTATATTTTAGGTGCTAATATGTACCAATATGCAGCCTTTGGGTACAAAAGTGTACCTTTTGAAAAGGTACAGCCCCAGTGACAGCTTTTGTACCTTTTTTTCTGAGAGTGATAGGAATAAGATGAGATGCAAAAAAGAGAGAGAGAGATGTAGCTCTCTGTGAATGTGTATGATTTGTGCATTCATAATAGCATGAAATGTGAGATAATATTTAACTGATAAGAAACTGGAGATTACAGTTGATCTATGATGCTCTTTGGTGTTCAGGTATGTTTTACGTGTTAAGACAAAGACAAATAACAGACAACTAGACTGATTGGACATGTCTGCAAGATCTACATATTTATTTATTAAATTGATTTGTATTTACAAGCAGGGATTATGACTTAAAATGCCACTGAGTATATATTGAGTGTCTGTCAGCAAAGATCTGTTGGAATGTAAGTGTGTGTGTGTGTGTGTGTGTGTGTGTGTGCACTATTCATCACTGACTTCCTAAATTAAGTTAAAATTGCTCAATATGGTGAACTTATCATAATCTGCTCTCAAGTGAATCTTAAAAAAGGCAGACCAATGTTTCTGGTGTAAAATACATTATTCACGTGCAGTTAAACTATATCTACATCATCAGTGAGTTGTAGGTTGTCTGAAACAGTGCATGCTTTTACAATTTTCCTTTCAGAATTAAGCAGATCAGACAAAATGCAGTCATGCCCTATTTTTCTAAAGCGCTTGGATAACTCACCAAGATCATGAAATTCCTTTAGAGTAGCTTTGCTTTGATCCGACACGAGCATCACTTTCTCTTTCCAAGTCAATTCAGCGAGGACTGCCATTCTCAAAGCTTTTTTTGTTTTCAGGAAAGTCAACCGATACCACAATCCCACATTCTTTACTTCGGTTTTGTTCTGGCTTCTTAAAGTGCTAATAACACGCCTCGTGATGCCTTGTGTTTACGGGACAGAGGGATTAAAGATATACAATTAGAGATTTTTGAAGATATGGTTCCTGCCATTCAAGCCAAGGTCTCTCTGTTTTCACAAGCTGCTGAGCAGATGTGTAGATCACGGGGTTTCCCTTTGATCCGTCAATCAACCTTAAAATCACATTCATTTTCCATGGCACACTGTATAGCAGCAGCAATTTTACAAACAAATAGATCATGTCCAATTTAGTGTGTGTATATAAAGCGACAGCTACAGTATGTGGAGCTGGTTTTAGTATTTTTGCTTCAGGATATGAATATCATTGTTGTTAAATATTAATACCAACTATTCAGGCAGCAATCATGTTCCTCGATTGCATTTTAAGACAGTGTTATAATTGCATTGACATAACAAAGTTTAGTAACTTGAAATGCGTAAATGCTCAGATTTTTTATATATATATATATATATATATATATATATATATATATATATATATATATATATCTTATTGAACGTGCCCTTTAAGAAGCATGGCAGTAGATTACCAGTTGTTCAAAGAAACTCGAGTTTTGGATTCAAAGGCTAAAGGTGAAGTGACCAAATGACCCTACTCTCAAACACAGAGAGAGTTAGATCGTAAGATTGGCTGTTCTGCTCTTGTGTTTCTGTATGTATCCTGGATCTGTCTGCCTGTCTAACATGACCTTGGACCAGACTTAACCCCTTAGCATAATGTAAAATCAATGAGTCTGAAAATAGAAAACTAGAGATTAGAAACGCAATGTGTGATGATGCGAATGTGCTATTGTTTAAAAATAGCAAGAAATATGGATTTAACATTCTGCACCATGACATTTTCTCCAATAAAACCCACTCCTACACTCTTAGAAGAAAAGATTCTATCGTATTTGGAACCTCTAAAAGGTTCTATACAGAACCATTTTAAAGGGTTCTTTGGAACCAGGAAAAAGGTTCTATTTGGAACCTTTTGTGTTTATTCATTATCATTTGTTTTGTCCTTTCCGGATTAAATATTTCATAGTATTGACAAACATCAAGACACTAAAATGCATGTGAATGATCACAAAATTTAAGATATGGGGGTTAGAAAATGTATATATTTATATCATTTTATCTCACGAAGAGAGCCATTTCAGTTTTTCTCCTCCAAAAATCAGCATGATTACTACGACAGTTTAATAAACAATAATTGAATTACAACAAAATGTTCCAGAATAATGTAATATGTGAATGAATGATAGCCTATAAAGAACCTTTGTGCCTTTCTTGTCATTATAGAAACTTTTTTTTTAGCATAAAAGGTTCTTTGGAGTTGAGTAAAGAACCCTACGCTTCATATATAGAACCCCAATGAACCCTTTTTTCTAAGAGTATAAGGAGGAGCAATTGTGAATGAATTCTAATGTAATTCTAGAATCTTGTCTTTGTGCATGAGACCCAGGGGATCCTCTTCTATCCCGCAGTTATCAATCCATAGTTATTGCTTTGCCAGATATCTGATTACATGCTAGTCTGGGGCTTTTTGAATGCTCTTGTCTATTAAGATTTTTTTGGTAACACTTTATTTTGATGGTTTAGACATTCTGTTGACTATAAGTACAACTATACGCCGACGACTTATTCTACAAATCTAAGTCTACATACGCTAATGATTAGACATGTAGGTGCAGCTTTGCTTATAGTAAAGTATAATATTTTTAAATAATTTATAGCGCAGGTTGTTAAAGTGAAGCAACATCTGTGGTGTAATCTAATATTTCCTGCCAGATTTTCCCCCTTTAATTCCTGTCTAGACAATCACATAAATGTAGCTGGGGTGAATCCTTGGGAGTTTTTGTCTGACTCTGAGCTACAATATTTTCTATTTATTAATAACAAACCCAGATGTTTTTTTTTTCATTCTCAATTGAAGCCTTTCGAAAATGCAATATTTATATCCTTATGAATAAGGAAGGATGCAAGAGGCAGCACACTAATGTACCTGTATGAATATCATGAATAACATACCCTCTCAGCGATTTCTGTTAACCCAAGCTGCTGTTCTTAGAAAGAATTTGAAAATTAATTTCCTTAGAAATAAAAAAAGATGACATACAACATAGAAAAATTAAGATGTGACAAATAATTGAAGTTCAAATTGAGACTAAACAAATGGATACAGTACGTTTTGTTCAAATCCTTTCATATGTGTCCTTCCGAAAATAATCAGAAGAGTAATTTCCAATCAACATGAATGTTTTATATAATTATATTTAGCAACATTCATCAGTTCAATTTGGAATTAATTGTCATAATAAACATTTCTTCCTCCAAGTAATACTTCACTTGTGGAACTGCTGTTTACAGTTTCCAGGCAACAACTCGGCGAGTTCAAATTGAACGTGCAGTCGTGTGTGCGTTTATATTTATTTATAGTCACTAAAGCTTTGAATGCGAGTCGTCCAAGTTGAAACCAACTGATATATAGATTCAAGGTCAGCTAAATGGTAAGCAGACAAAAATAAGTGCATTACGCTCGGGTGTGAGTCAAAAGATTTCCTCCGGTGTCTTTGTGTGATTGTAAATTCCATACGTCTCAGAAATTTCTGGTTGATTCTGTAGATTAAATTAGTGGCTCGGGACAAATGTTCATTCAGCTGTGAACGAGCGATGAACAATAAACAGTATCTAAACTATACAATTATGTAGTAAACCAATCATGAGGAATCATTTGATTGCCCGTGCCGTTTACGCTTGGAATGTTTATTGGTGGAAATATGGCTATGCGTAAAGCGAGTGGTTTCTAACAGAGATCGCCTGACTGGACTATCTCACTTAGGAAAGAATGTTTAAATCATATCATCCCTCTACAATTCCATCATCCGAGATTTAAACACAATACATTAGCCGTGTGTCTCCTAATTGGCTCCACCAAGGCTGAAAATGAGGAATCGTTCTCTTTATATTTAAGGCAGGTATTTGGATTCACTCCTTTTGGTGGAGGTCCCCAGTTTGTCTTACTAATTCCTGCTGAATGACTCTCTGGAAACTTCACTGGACATAATAGAAAGGTTATTAGTGCTTTAGGTGAAACCAGATGTGGGAGGGTCATAAAATCTGCATTTCTTTAAACGGCGGCACACACACACTGCTTTGACCTCTCCTTTCCAAGAAAATGCTTTAAATGGGAGGTCTGTCTATATCCTAATATTTACGAAAAATATTGGAAAATTGATGTAATCTTGGTGCTGTTTACAGTACTGGAGGGCCTGTCTGAAATTGAGGTGGTTGCCCTCATATCTGTGAACCGTTTTATTTTTAGCCTTTTCTTTCTATCACAATGTCATAATCTGCCACTTTCCCTATGATTGATTTTCTCAAGCACCTCAGGGGTCTCAACGAGGCCATTTTCCAATGGACCGAAGCCAGATGAGGCAGCTTTTTTTGCCCGCTTACCTCTAACAGAATGATAAGGACATGTAGACAGTACAAGAGCACTTGACCTTTATTCTAATAATATAACTGGGCAAGGTGATTGTGTTCTCGCCTCTGTTTTAGACGGTGTCATGCTCACAGTTTGGAAGGAGGGTCAAAATGTAGCATGGGAAAATATGATTGCACCCCGGGGTTTTCGAGATTGCTGTCGTATTTAATAATTTGTGCTGATGATGATTCTTGCCACTGGCACTACGAAGCATTTTTGGACGCTTTTCAGAATACGCACTATAGACATTAGCAGTATGACAGATGTTTGATGGTAATGTTATACTCATGCTGAAGACCACTGAGGAAATGTCACCGTGATTGAGTCCAATGTTTCCTCCGTGTGGTCCCTTGGGGTCGTGCACATGTTCAGTCAGCATTCGTCCTCCCTTTCATTGTTGGCCAATTAACACAAACTGGCTGAAAAGGACAAGGAGAAGAATGATCTCACATTTGAGCAATTTTATTATAAAAGAAACAATCTGGCCTAACATTTAAACGTCATTACCATAATAAAGGCTGAAGAAGATTAGTGTGGACAGTGTTAAATGACTGCCTCAGTTGTGATATCAGATCGGTTGTTTTATTGAGTCATTAAAACTGAAGCCATTATCAATATAATTGCACATCATGAACATGAAAAGTGATTTTCTGGTCACATTTTAGATTAGGGTCCAATTCTCACTATTAACTAACTGTTAACTATGAAGTTTGCCTCATTATTTGTTATTATTAGGGCTGTCAAACGATTAATCGCGATTAATCGCATTCAAAATAAAAGTTTGTGTTTACGTAATATATGTGGGCGTAGTGTGTATAATTATTTTGTATATATAAATACACACACATGCATGTATATATTTAAGAAAAATCTGAAAGTATATACTTTATATATGTTTATACATAATTAATATTATGTATAAATATAAATATTTGATATATTAAGAACACATTTTTCTTAAATATATACATGCATGTGTGTCTATTTATATATACAAAATAATTATACACACTACGCCCACATATATTATGTAAACACAAACTTTTATTTTGGATGCGATTAATCGCGATTAATCGTTTGACAGCCCTAGTTATTATTATTATTATTAATCTTTATGCAAAATCATTTACTTTTAGTTATTAACAGCCACCTCTGAACTTTCATCATAAAGGCAGGTTGGTCTTTTTGCTGTTATCTAAAAATATGAATTATTTTAACATTTTTTTTGCAGTGCATATTATAATTCTGCAGTCCTATTCAGTTTAATGGTGTCCAATTTTATTTCATGCTTGCATAAATGGCCCATTAGTTGCTTTCACAACACACAACTCATTTGACATTGAGTGACAATATTTGCTTGAGACAGTAAAACTTTGCGATCAAATGGCTCATAGAGTAAATTAAGTAGCCCCGCCCCTTTCCAGCGCTTTTCTCGTTGTGTTCATGTTGGGTTTTCTGTTCCACAGTCGCGGCCTTTTCTACGTTTCACTAGTGGTGGGCACATCGAGGCATCGTGAAGCAATGAAACAGTCGAAGCAAATGTGCCATATTGTTTCGAGTCTTCGAATCAATCCGACACCCCTCTCCACGGTGACACCATCATCTACGATTATCAAAATGTTCCCATAAACTGTCCTGTGTTTCTACTGGTGTTGATGAAGATGATGGGCCTGATGTTAACATTTTTGGCTCTGAATGAAAATGAAAACAGCAATTAGTAACAAATCCTAAACCGACGGCACAATTCCATGAATCAGATTACATAACATAACATAGACTGAAACTGCTCACCAGAGGAGTTGTGTCTGAACGCATCAGTGAAACACACTCCAGTGTGATGTGCTCTTCGGCGTCCTGCGCTTCGCAGGATTTCTCTTTTTTGGAGCCTCCATTTCTTTCTTTCTGTCTGTCTATCTATTATTTGTATCTATCAATCTATATCTATTAATCTATATCTGTCTATATATATTTCTATCTATGCATCTATTAATTTGTCACTATATGTACTCTGTCTCTCAGTCAATGTGTAAATTTAAATGGAAGCCTATATAACTAAACTAATCGCACTGTAAATGTCACTATATCACCAAAAATCTGCTACCTCAAAACCAAACTCCTCTCACAAAAACCCAAGTTGTGAAAATGCGTTGACTTGACTTTTGTGTGATTGTGTTCTGCTCCCGACCGACCTATCAATAAACCCTTGATTCGGAGGAGCTCAGGCTCCGTTTACGCGAAAGGAAAACGCAGCCCTGCGGATTGGCCTCTCGTTTACACGAAAACCCCGTTTTTATCACAAAAAAACGATTATTTCTAAACACTCCGGCCAAAGTGGAGATTTCTGTAAACGCCGGTTATGTGTCGTGTGAACTGGTTTGTCGATTCGCGCCATTTAGCCGTAGTCACGTGACGTGGGTGTTTTGAATCACGCTTCGAATGATCGGATCAGTGTTACGAATCATCTGCGCTTCGGGATCTCGCAAAGCTTCGGAACGTCTGTTTCGCTGCAGCCATCCATACGTTTCACCAGAGAAAGTCGTTTGGATTCACCCATTTCACTTGAAACGGGCCTCGCAACTGAACCGGCCTCGGCTTGCCCTCGAAAAAGTGGCCCGTTCCCCTGCCAGCACGACAACCAGACGCCAGGGTCTCTGTGTGAGTTCGTTTTTAATCTTTATAAAGAATATAGCTAGTTAAGCAATATCATACGAGCATCAGTGCTGTTTTCCCGAATATCAGAACGTTTGCAGATGTCATATTGATTTTATACAACAGTTCAGTAAACAAGAAGTTAATATTTGGTGACTTGGCCCTACATTTTAGACATGTTTGATCAAATAATACCTGAATGAAGCCGTTTTGAACGAATCCTTTGACTGAATGATTCAATGACTCGCTCGTTAAAGGGGTCGTCGTTCGGATGCAAAATTCCCTTTATAGTGTTTGTTTGCATGTACCTTTGCAGTGTCTGTGGACACAACCACCATACAATGAAAAATATCCATTCACTCCTTTTATTTAATTCTCAAAAAGTCTAAACACTCGGGGACACAAAATGAGGAATATTAACCAAAGTAATGTATGTAGCAAACTTTACATGAAGACCCTAAAGGATCATACCAACTTAAAATGGGCATCCGATGACCCCTTTAAACGAGTAGTACACTTTTAAAAAAACTTGCTGACAATTTACTCACCCCCATGTCATCCAAGATGTCCATGTCTTTCTTTCTTCAGTCGAAAAGAAATTAAGGTTTTTGATGAAAACATTCCAGGGTTTTTCTCCATATAATGCACTTTACTGGGTACCAAACGCTTCAAGGCCCAAATGAGAGTTTCAGTGCAGCTTCAAAGGGCTTTAAACAACACCAGACGATGAATAAGGGCCTTATCTAGCAAAACGATCGGTCATTTCAAAAATAAAATAATTTTTTATTTTATTTTTTTTTTTTATTTTTTTTTTAATTTTTTTTTTTTGTGCTTATAAAAAAGTTTTATAAGCACAAATGCTCGCCTTGCTCTGTTCTGTGATGCGTGTTCGTGGCTCTCCTGTTCAAACTCGTTCATCAAAATGAACGAATCTTTTTTCAAACGCATTTATAAATAGACTATTACGAGTGAAACAAGATAACGTTATTGAATATAACAGAGATAATAAAAGATTTTTATGTCTTTTTTTTAGTCTTTTTCTTCTCATATGTGGACCTCCAACTGTTTCCCTGAAACAGGCCTCCGAATTGCAAAGGACGCCTTTGGTCTTCCTGTTTGTATTCCCACAGCAGATCCGTAAGATCTTACGGATTTATGAATGAATGATTTATGAATGAACCGCTCATTTGAATATCTTATAACGACTATAAATGTATTTTTTCCATTAAGATTGCAGAAATCATGCTCAGGAAAACTTTGCATGCTCTTGAACATTTAAAAAGCACTAATGCATTACAAAATGAATTTTAATGTCCGTTAATAATATTCAGAACAAATAGTCTTAAGGAGGCCGCTGGCTCATTTGTTTGCATTAAGTCTGTATTTCCAATTACAGTTAAGCTTCAAAGAGATTCTGTAGCCTTGGGACTGAGCATCTATGTCTCAAGCTGCCTTCATGTTTTGCCTCGAAGACAGAAGAGTTTAAGTTTTGCTGTGAGATTGGCTTGGTTATGGGCTTTGGCATTGATTCAGAAACTCACTCCGATACTGTGGAGACCTTATTTAGTTCCACTGCATGCTTTTCACATCCATATGCTAAAATTTGTCCAGGTGTTTTATAAGTGGTCTAAAGTTAAAAGGTTTTAGCAGCCTGACCTTGCTGTGATTGAGGGCGATGCGTCGTTGGTCGTAATATGTGCTCAGCACCGTGGGTATTACTTTGACAATCCGGTCACCAGTGTAGGTTCTTCAGGGGATTCAGTGTGATTAGTTCTGTCCATCTTGATCAACAGTAAAAGGTTTCGGTTGCAGGACTGAATATATAAATAGCACCATCTTGTTGCGTTCAGCCTCATACAGTTGGGCTAATGTATGCCTGTTTCTTTTCTCGTTTATGGACCTCCTGCCGCATCGGTCAAATATTTAGCACGTAAATATTCACTTCTGTCATTTACTATACTAACCCTCATGTCGATTTAAACCTGTATGACTTGCGTTCTTCCGTTGAACACAAAAGGAGGATTTCTGAAGAATTCTCACAATATATGGTGTGGAAGATTACAGTAAATATTGATTTAAATTTCTGGTCTCTTCACATGCAGAAACACAGGGCTTAAATAGACAGCAAACAAGTAATGTAATTAACTAAACGCACCTGAACAGAACTAAACTAATCCGTAACCATGGGGACATACTGGCAGGGGACGGAGGAAGACTGAACTAATTAACAACCTAAAAAACAACCTAGAAACACGGATATGAACTGATCAAACTCTAAACATGAACAAATAAACACAAACAGTGACAGCCAGGTATAAACCATGAACCAAACCAATGCTGCGAGGTGAATCACAACATCACAAACTTGAAAAATCGGAAATACAAAGGTACAAGACTGTGTACTTTACGGCTTTAGTGCAGGAAAGGACTACAATCCCATGAAGCACTGTGAACCGCAAAATCAAATTAAAAAAACAATGGAGAAATATCAAACTAATTATTTAAAAATGTCGATTATGTATATTAAAACAGCATCTTTTAAGTTTATTATAAAATATGCATAAATACTCCAAAAAAAAATATTTTGAGAGTGTAAGGAGACCGTCTTGATGATGTCATTCGCAGTGCTTCATGCGGGTGGGCGGGGCTGAAGAGAACTTTTGGAGTGTTTTGCTTGTTTCAGCTCTCTGATTGGTCTGTACAGCGTCATGAGTAATGTAGTCTTTCACTAGGAAATCTGCTATTAAACATGATTATTTTAAAACTAAGTTAAAATAATGTGGATTTGACAGAGTTACCAACCTCGCTGGCAGTGCATCTACCTTTAAAGGTTTATAAGTTATCATTAAAAATTCCTTTGAATTAGAGAAAATGAATGGAGGCTTAACTTTTCTATTCCTTTATGTTTATTCCAAAATAATAACTTAATTTACTCCTTTGAATGCATACATACATAATATTTCAAATAAAATCTTTGACCATCAGTGACTAAAGTACAACATTGTGTGATACAAAGTGGGAATATTTAATAAGGCAATCCATGTATATCTTAAAAGGCTATAAACAGTCATGGATGCACAAGGAGGCAGTGCATTATATTAACTAAGGGTGTTTAAACTTCAACGGGATCATTTGTGTAAATATTTAGTCATTTTGTCTAATGGAATATATGTAAATATCTGCCATGTTCAATGGTTTCATCAGTATCCAAACTAAACGTTAAATGTCTTGCAGTTTCTGTAACTGAACTGTAATACCCAACACATGTGGAAGAGAAGGCTGTGCGTTTGAAAAATGAATCAGTTTGCGGTTTCACTACATGAATCATTTATGTCGATTTTATTAATTCCCCTTAATAAAAGTAGTTCAGCTGTGTGATTTTCCCAGAATTAAAGAAACTTTTATTTGAAGCAAAGTTTTGTAAAAGTGAACACCTTGTTAAAGTTTGATAGAGGTGGCTCAGAGGTTGGTCTCAGCGATTCTACTGGCATAGAAATTGAATGAGAAAAACAGTGGCAGTGAATTACAATCAGAGCACTGTGTGGAAAGATGTTTAATGCACATTTCGAGTATTTTAATGGCTAATGCCATACTACTCTTTATATATGTGAAGTATTTGCCGTGAGATCGGGTTGGAATAACTGACTCTAGGCCGTTGAATTATTGAAAAATAATGCAAACCGAGGTGGTATTACTTAATACATTAACTAATATTAACAAATGAGATTTATTGTAAAGTGTTACCAGTATTTTGTTTCCAGTATTATGATTGTCACGATAGTAGCATCACCTTGAATGAACTGATGTTTCTGAATAATGCTACACAATACTGCAGAATCCACAACGAAACAATTTATAAACGCTGAATTATTTTTAAGTCTGTGTTCTATCATTCACTCGCTCTTCCCCTTCTCTCTCTCTCTCACACACACTCATCTCCACTAATTTATTCACTTATGTGGCCATGTGTCCTTATTACTGGCTTAGCAGATGCTGACATTCGTATTAACACTGTGATTTGAGTCTGCTGCAGTGGATGATTATAAATGTGGGCCTAATCTTGCGACTGAAGGTCAACTCAGTGTTTACCAAGAGCATTAAAAAGAGTGACGTTGTAATTGTGAAACATAATTGACACAAGAGGGAGGAAGCATGCATGTGTTTCTAAGAGGATCATTCGGGAACACTAGGTCTTTTCTGTTTTGATGCTATAGTTAACTGCTCACAGTTAGTTGACTTCTATTTTAAGAATTATACTTGAATGTTTCATGCATGCATTATGGCGCTTTTCCATTATCAGTACCAGCTCGGTTTGGCTAGCCTTTCGCTCCGTTTTCCATTGCAGACCGTACCGCCACAAATAGTACCTGGTCGTCATAGCGACGCCTTTCGTTCCTCGGGTCGCCATCAAGCTCTCGCGGGATCCTCTCTTCGGCAACCAAACAAAGGAAGGCCTGCCCTCCTCATTTGACCACGGCGTATTCTTCCATAATAATAGTTGTAAGTTTAGTAACTATCTCTGGCTAAACTATTTAAAAATGGCGGGGTTATTCTGGATACTTCATCTGGCGCGTTCAATAGAGTGCCAAAGTTATGACGTCACTTTGTTGGCCAAAACGCGGAAGTGAGTTAGCATTTTAGCACCTCCGGTTCCCTCGCCCTAAAGTCTATGGGTTTTTGCTAAATCGTCTGAAATAAGATCTGTGGTGAACAAAGCCTCTAAATATTTTCACGTTTTGATAAACACCAGTTATAACCTGCTAGTGGTTTTCTAAACTTTATTGTGTCTGCTTGTGGTTTTTTTAAACTTTATATAGGCTTCAAAATGTATCAATTTTGGATTAACTTGTAAAGATTATCTTGATAGACAAAACATGTAAGGGTCACAACTCTTTGTTGAACACAGATTTTATTTCTTGCGATTTTCCAAAAGACTATGGGGAAAATGCATAACTTTTCGTTCGAGGGAACCCATGCGCCGCTAACTTCCGAGTTGTCCTACAAGGTGACATCTTAACTTCGGCACTCTATGATGACGCAGTGAACATTAACGATTCTCTCTGACCAATCAGCTGTCGGCATTGTTTTCACATCACATTTTAGTATCGCCTCAGCTCGTTCAGAAGGTGATACAAAAAAAAGTACCCGAAAGTAGGTACAGGTACAACTTTTACACAGTGGAAAACCAAAGAAAGGCTGAGTCGAGTCAAGCTAGTATTGTGTACTTGAAAAGCGCCATTAGTGCATAGATTGCTTGTTTGCGGTTATGAAATACTAGCCTTCAAACCTTTGGAAATCAATACATTTGCATGACCAAGCATGCTAATGAAAAAAATAGTCACTAACTGCAACTTGATTGGACTCAAAATTCATATGGGGAAAATTCGAAGTTGAAAAATGCATAGCTTTTCGATCGAGGGAACCCATGCACCGCTAACTTCCGAGTTGTCCTACAAAGTGATGTCTTAACTTTGGCACTCTATGATGACGCAGTGAATAGTGACGATTCTCTGACCAATCAGCAGTCGGCATTGTTTTCACATCACATTTTAGTATCGCCTCAGCTCGTTCAGAACCTCGGTGGAGGTGATACAAAAAAGTACCCGAAAGTAGGTACAGGTACAAATTTAATGGCGAAAACCAAACAAAGGCGATCCGAGTCAAGTCGAGTCGAGCTGGTACTGTGGGCTATTGGAAAAGCACCATTAGTGCATAGATAGCTTGTTTGCGGTTATGAAATGCTAGCATTCAAACCTTTGGAAATACATTTGCATGACCAAGCATGCTAATGAAAAAAATAGTCACTAACTGCAACTTGATTGGACTCAAAATTCAAATACACATCCTTTGTAGATGAACATAACACAACTTGCAGACAAAAAAGAAAAAGAAAAACTAGATGCTTCATCCGACTTCTCATCATCATTGGAACAATGCATGTTCTGGCATGTGTTTTTTATTTGTGTCTTCTACGTTCCTGTGATTTATTCATTTGTTTGTAGCTGGCCTGATTTATTAGCTGAACACATGGAAAAGTCTCCAATCCACTTCTACATTGAGTCTCTTTAGGATGTGTTTGCTTTGACCATGAAATGTTCTTATGGAGAAACATGACGTAACTACTCCTCTGTGTCTGTTTACTCCTGCTTAAAGGCAGTTTTAACTGTCAGGAGATAAAAATGAATCATGTCGCTAAACAGAAACCAGCTGTTTTTGCTGGATTTACAGTGTATCTATTTTTGTGTGCGGCAGCAACTTTCTGAAAGAAGAGTTAATGCATTGCGCAAAGCTATGTCATAAGGGGGAGGGAAAGGAATGGGCAAACTTATAAACACCATTAGATTGAAACCAATCCATGGCTTTCTTATTTGAGGGGTAATGAATGGCTTGAGCTGACGAAGTGGCTCAAAATGATTGAAAATGATGCAAGAAGCAAAGATAAGCGGGCTTAAAAGTTGGTAGACTTGGAACTTGAGTCTGTGTCGAGTTCAAGTGAATTAAAGTAGGATTTGAGCGAGGACCTGTTTCACCGTGCTTCTGCAACCAAAATTATTATTCAGTATGTGTTGCAATAGTGACAATCAGCAGACGCCTGACTAGATTCACTCAACTTTTTTATTCACAATTTGGACCCACAACACAATTTTAAAGCAGGGTGAACTGAATAAAATTTGGCCATTTGCCTCACAAACAAGAAAACCATTTAAGCAAGAACTAATTGATTATTTTGGTTTGGTGGTGATGTGCGTTTATGCATTCAAAAGTAGAAGCCACAAAGTAACTATTTTAACATGTTTCATATAACATTGATCTACAATTAATCGACAATTAACATTATTACATAAAGATCACAGATGTAAGTGTATGGGGGATAGTTGTTGTTCATTATAACATTTTCGGGGCAATCTTCACCAGTTTTTGATGGAAATTTAGTAGTATTTTTAAGGCAAACTGAGACATAACACGTCCACATTCCCTTGTGACTTCATCTTGAGTACCAAATATTCTGACCTTGCTCTCCATTTGGGTCACCCTGTACTTACTACAAGGATGCGGTCACATAAGCAGCATTTCTGCAAAAGTTCTCAGGCCAAAAAATCAATAGTGTATTGGGAATCAATGCATAAAGCATCACTCATACAGAGGTTGCTTTCAAACCAAGCCTTTTCTGATGATCAACACAGTAAATTTGTGTAACCAACTTGAATCCGATGTGAAGTCTGCATGTGGAAACGTGTGTGGGTTTTGAATATGGTAAATGTGGCCGCACTTTGATAAGGGGTAAATTATGGAGCCTTATGTTTATGTTGTCAACTAATCCCTAAAGCTGCAGTTGGATTAAAACAATGTCTACACATCAATTAGAAATGAACGATATTTAAATATTAAACAAATATTTGGTTTATCTATACAGATGCACTGGACTGTCTCCTCTCTTCAGAAACAGAGAAGAATAAATGTATGAACAATGCATGAATTACCATTACATTTCATTTTCTGGGATTTTATCTTATTGATTTTCTTTTGGTTATTGTAGATTAAAGGCTGTAATACACTACACAAATATTTTACAGATTTTTGCCCTGAACAAGTCAATGCTAGTTGCCCAAAGCCAGAGATAGTGTGCAGATATTTGGCAATTGAGCAATTTCACAGAAAATTCCATCTTGCTCTTTAAACATGATTCAGTCCAGTTGGAGGATATCAGATATTTTTGATATTTTGAGCCATTTTCAGAATACATTGCTTTAATTTGTCATGTACCTCATTTGCAATGAGGCAAAGGTTTCTTTGAGAGTTGGTTGTGTCAAGAACAATTTGAACGTCTGTGATCCTCAGTTGTTTAGTGTATGATACCTCATTTTAATCTGAAACAACTCCAAAAGTTGTTTTACCAATTACAAAAAGCCTGATTTCCGTGTAATGTATTCCAGCCAAGGAAATATTGGGGTAAAGTAGCAATTGTAAGAATGTGAATGCTATTATTATTCTTTAATTTGACCTTACAATTGCTCAGAATGTTTTTCTCAGAATGAATCTTTGTTAATTTCCCTTAAAGGAATAGTTCACCCCAAAATTTTAATCATCCCATAATTTACTGACCCTCAATCCATCCTATTTGACTTTCTTCTTTCAGACGAACATAATCAGAGTATATCAAATAACATCCTGGCTCTCCCCAGCTTTGTAATGTCATTGAAGCTCAGCAATGCAGTGTAAAAATTAATGCGCTTTATTTAATCAAAAAAATTGTGGCAACAGATTTCAAGCAATATTATTAATTCAATTTAACAATTAAATTGAGTAATAATTAATCAAATTCCTTAAAAGTTGACCATTTAAAATGAGTAAAACTTTTTTTGTTTTAAGTAAATTTAAGCCACCATTATGGTGATCAGTGTTTGTGTTAGGTTTGTTTTAAAATTACGGTTTCCTCCTTCAGTGATTCTGCTTGTTAAAGGAATACTCCACCATTTTTTCACATTAAACTGTTATTCCATTAACTAAGACGAGTCGATGCATACCTCTGTCGTCTTAGTGCGTGTGTTCAATCACTCTTCCGCGCGAGACACTTTGATTGCACTTAACTAGCCCAGTTCATTCAATATGGGCCAAGCTAAGAAGCGACCAAACAAACGCTTAGAAAAGCGCAACGTTTATTTTGTGTCTCTGTCCTAGGTCGAGTTACACTACTCATGTAAACGTGGAGGTGTTTGGTCGCTTCTTTGCTTGGCCCATATTGAATGAACAGGGTTAAGTGCTGTCAAAGTGTCTCGCGTGCCAGAGCATTTGAGTGCAAGAAATATATCCATATTTAAAACTTTATAAACTATAATCACTGGCTTCCGGCAATGGCCGTACCGGCATTCGAGTCGAGTTCACGTGGTATTTATTACGTAGCATAAAGTTAGGCGAGAACTGACAAACGCGTCTATAACAAAGTGCCGAGGTTAGAGCAAAACAAAATGCTAGTCATGAATGAGAAGTCTAAAACAAGAAGTTTTAAAGAACATTTTCGGAGGATTTTGATATAATAGAAGAGGAGCTACAGCCTACGTTATAAGTCGGGTCAGAGGTCACGCTTCTACCAGAACTCAACTCTCTCATCAACACCCGAACAGCCACTGCTGGAAGCTATGGATTATAGTTTATAAAGTTTTAAATTTGGGCACTTTTCTTACTAAAACCCATTGCTGCACTTCACAAGGCATTTATTAACCCACTGGACTTGTATGAATTATGTTTATGATGGATGGATGGATGGATGGATGGATGGATGGATGGATGGATGGATGGATGGATGGATGGGTGTGGTTTATTCAGTTCCATTACAAAGCAAGGCTATTATTTAAAATGACTGATTGTGTTCGGCTGAAAGAAGAAAGTCATATGGATTGAGGGTATGAGCTCTCAGCCAGTGTAATTAGTGAAGTAATGAAGGTATAGTTCACCCGAAAATGAAAAATTCTGTCATTCTTTTCTCACCCTCATATCGTTTTAAACATTACATACTTTCCTCTGTGGAACATAAAATACTTCTCTTTATTTTTTGTCCAATCAATGGAAGTCAATTGTAACCAATAGGTTATTTAAAGCACCTTCTTTTCTGTTCCACAAAAGAAAGAAAGTCATACAGGTTTGTATCGACATGAAAGTAAGTGTGGTGAACAATTCCTTTAAACTTCAACATTCTGACTGAATAGCCTCTCACAGAGTTGTTGTACGGGACGTGCAGGTTCCATTGCGAAACACCATGTCGGAGGCTAAGCACTCCTTTGGAAAGTCCCTTGGGCCACATGTGGTCTGACGCCGTAGGGCGACAGCGCAGTAGTCCACCTGCTCGGCATCCAGCCCGTTCTCCAGCCAGCGGAAGCAGATGATACGCTGGAACGAGCGGCGGAAGTTGTCCGACACAAATCCGTAGAGAATGGGGTTGGCGCCGCTGTTGGCGTAGCTCAGAATGACAAATAGCTGAGTCACCATGGGGTCCGGCGGCTTGCAAAACACACTGATCAGCTGCACAATGTAAAACGGCATCCAGCAGACCACGAAAACGGCGACCACCAGCAGCACCATGCGTGTGATCTTCTTTTCAGAGCGCCGGCGCTGCAACCAGCCCGCTTTGAGGCCCACAGCTCGCATGCGCGCCACGATCAAGCAGTAGCACATGCAAATGGCTGCCACTGGCACCAAAAAACCCAGTAGGAACGTGTAGACAACAAACGCTTCCGACCACAAGGCCTGAGGCCATAGAAAGTTGCAGTCCACTCCACCGTCCTGCGCCGGGACCGTGTCTGCAAATATAATGATGGGCAGAATCACAAGCAGCGAAAGTACCCACACGCAAACGTTGACCACTTTGGCGACGGTCGGGCGACGGTAGCGAGCCGCTTTGATGGGGTGCACCACGGCGATGTAGCGGTCCACGCTCAGCACGGTCAGGCAGAAGATGCTCGTGAACATGTTGATGCCGTCCACGCTGAGAACCAAACGGCACATGAGCGAGCCGAACGGCCAGTGGTGCACCGCGGCTGATGTCGCCAGGAACGGGACGCTCAACATGAAGAGTTCGTCCGCGATGGCAAGATTGAGAATGTAGATGTTGGTGGCCGTCTTCATCTTGGCGTACTTGAGGATGACGTAGATGACCATGGCGTTCCCTGTGACACCGACACAGCACACCAGTGCATAGATGGAGGGGATGATGATCTTGCTGGCGTCAGGTTCAGATTCATAATAGTCATAGTCACCAGTCGAGTTGAAAGGCAGAGCGGTTGAGAGCATGAAGCTCTCGCTGCCATTGTATCCAGCAAGCTCCGCCATTTTATATTGTATTGGGTTGTGTTTGATATGTTTACCCAAATTGGGCCTCTCAGTTTGAGATTTCCAGTCAATGTCTTAATGGTGTTGGAAAGTCAGACATTCTCAAAATGTCAACGGGATGTCTCCAAGAATTGTTTTTGAAGTGTCCTTGAATTTTTTTTTGTGCCAAACCAATAGTCAGGTCCTTATGTGGACCCAGCAGGCTCATCTCCGGCTTTTAAGGGATTCAGCTTCAGAACTCAGAAGATCTGAAGTACTGAGCAGACAAATTGAAATCTGAAGGCGAAATTGTTGCATCTGCAAAATTCTAAGTAGGAGCATTCTTCTTCAAATCCCAAGCTAACTTGTGCTCGTCTATGAGAGTGTGCAGGTGTTGAAGGGCACGGCTCACTGAGCATCTTTCAATTTCTCATTCTTGGCAGGGGAAAGGCATTCCAGCTCATTAAAAAGAAATTGAGTCTGTGAATCAAAGTATTACGATGTTACACTCCACGTGGTCTTGCCTCAAGAACAATCTCCCAGTGGAGAATTGATCCACAGCATATTGTTGAATCAAGATTAGTTCATCTAGAGTTGAAGTTGTTCCATCGTACCATCATATAATCGATGTGGCCTCAGGAGTTTTAGAGGTCTATCACAGTTTGCTGTCTCTCGTTGATGTTTCTTGCGGCAGCGGCGTCATTAAGACCTATAAAAAGAAAAACCTTGTTAGTTAAAGGCACTGATGGCACTTGTTAGTTAAAGGCACTGATGCTCACTCAAAAAAACAAATAGCATTTGTTGAGGTTTATACTTCGAACTAAAATAATTATTTGCCAGATATTCAACAAAATTTTTTGAAATTTTGGTCCACTTTAGACATTCTGCTAGCTGACTTTGCAACTACATGTCAACTAGCAGAAGACTGTTGATTAATATCTGCTCTCTACACTTTATTTTGAGACATTCTACTGACTTTAAGTTACTTTTCAACATGTAGTCTATGTTGAACCCTAACCTAACAGTCTACTAATACTGTAATGAGAGTTTGCTGACATGTAGTTGCAAAGTTACTCACAGTTAGTAGAATGCCTAAAAAGGACAATCGAAATACACTTTCAGAAAAAAAGGTACAAAAGCTTTCACTGGGACTGTACCTTTTCACTGGGACTATAATGTGTACACTTCAAGTGCTAATATGTACATTTTAGGTGTACATTTCAGGTGCTAATATGTACATTTCAGGTGCTAATATGTACATTTTAACTTAAGTTTTAATATGTACACTTTAATTGTTAATATGTCCATTTTAGGTGCTAATATGTACATTTTAAGTTTTAATATGTACATTTTAGGTGCTAATATATACATTTCATGAGCTAATCTGTCCATTTTAGGTGCTAATATGTACATTTCAGCTGCTAATATGTACATTTTAGGTGCTAATATGTACATTTTAAGTTTTAATATGTACATTTCAGGTGCTAATATGTACATTTTATTTGTTAATATGTACATTTTAGGTGCTAATATGTCCATTCCATTTCATGAGCTAATATGTCCATTTTACGTGGTAATATTTACATAATATGTACATGTAAAGTTTAGGTGTTAATATGTACATATTAGGAGCTAATATGTACCACTAAGGTACATGCAGCCTTTGGGTACACAAGTGTACCTTTTGAAAAGGTACAGCCCCAGTGACAGCTTTTGTACCTTTTTTTCTGAGAGTGGAAGTCTTATTTAAGGCATTTGAATGGAAAAGATTTGAGAAAAATATCATTCGGTTTTGAGACATCAGTTCATCCATGTCTGACTGTGTGTGTCCACATTTATTTGCTATGGTTATAAAATGGATTCAGAAATTAGAAGTAAGATATTCTTGTCATCCTTGTGATTGTGGATGCATGAGTATGTGTGAAGGCTCTCTCAGCCCTGTTCAATTACAAGACATGAAGATGCCGAGACACCTTTGACATCAGTCTGTTTGCTCACAAAGAGCAAACATCCTGCGGTAGGACTCGGCCATGGCGGTGCCAACTAAATGAGAAAGTAATGAAAAGGAGAGGAGAGACTGCACAAACCCCTGCTCCTCCTCACAGCTCAAGCTGTGCAGCTCGTGCCCCTGATCATCCACAAGGCAAATGCAGTGATAAGCACAAATCTGGCAAGCTAATAATACAAATGGTTGGAATACAAATGGTTTTGTAATGTATAAAAACAGCTAATGCAACCAAAAAGAAAACAACCAAAACTGTATGCGAGCAGAATTTTGAGCAGATAATAAACAACTTGTCTTCTCCCCTGCCATTTGATTTTACACTTTCAAACTGAGAGATAAAGATCCATTTAGAAAGATGGATGTTTTGCTAAATCTGGATAATTCCAAGTGCCCAGTTGTATCATTGCTTATAACAATCCATGCCGCTGTGTGTTTTTCATTTCAAGCGGTTTCTATACCAAAATAGGTCTAAATTGCACTTGTATTTTTAGCCCGAACATTTTTTTTTCTTTAGAAAATTGACCACTCAGGTAATTTCCTCAGAGAAAAAAATGCACTCATTTTTTGCTTTCAATATTTTTCTGTTTTCAAAAAAACGTACATGTATACGCAGACTTTGTGACATTGAATTCTGCCCCCCCCCCCCCCCCCCGTTTATTACAGTGAACCTGCTCTGTATTGTAAGTGCTATTATATATTAACAAATGTGACGTGTTTTTCAATTGAAAGGACTCTAAAGGCTTAATGCACATATTTATCAGAGAATATCAGCGATATTAGAGAATTGTATGGGTCACCATACAGATATAATCCGATAAGCACACACACAAAAAAAAAAAAAAAAATTCTGTCCTTGAAGTTAAGTGCTTTTACTTAACCTTTATTTATCAAATGCAGGAGAAAGAGAAATTACATTATTTACAAACCAATTCAGAGCTCCATAGCCCTGTAAGTAGTGCATTCACTGCAGTGTGTATCCATAAGGACACCTGCTGCTCATGCCAAAGCAAGAGCCTTTTCAAGAAGCAATGGACATTTCATGTGTGTCATTTGATGTATTTTTTTGGTCATATAGGTGTGAAGTAGTGCTAGAAGGCTTAAAGAAGCATGGGGTAGAATAGAAATGAGGATGGATCTAAAGCGAGGATGAACAAAGAAAGGATATTGTGATGTGGATATGGATTGTGAGCAGATACAGATACACAAACAGTGAGAAGCAGGAGCAGAGAGCATGGTGAAATAAAAAAGGACTGTGAAATAGGAGCAGTTCACAGGTGGACCGTCTCACACCTAGAACCAAGTTTGAGTTAAGACATGCTGGAGGAGCTCATGATGAAAGATAGAGAGGAAGATCAAGGGGGTGAAAAAGAGGGAAAGAGAACAAGTGAGAATGGGTTCACAGTGAGAGGGAAACTCCATTACTGTTCTCTGACGTTTTCCTCAAGCTGCAGTCTCTCTCTCTCTCTCTCTCTCTCTCTCTCTCTCTGAGGTGACGGCAATGATCAAAAATCTAGTTTAAAAGTGCAAAGTACTTAGAAATATACAATTTTAAAAATGTATACCATTTTTACCAAGCCTTTTTGATTTAATGTCAAAAATGTCAAGTGATGCCTCTGAATATGATTTTTTTTTTTTTGCCGTAACCTACACTGTAAAACAATATTGTAGGTTTAACTTAAAAAAATGAAGTAACCTGGTTGCCTTAATTTTAAGTTCATTGAAATGGACAAATTGAGTTAATACAATGAAGGGGATTGATTTAATCATCAGAAACTCAAAATATTACGTTATCTGAACTACATAAATTATTTAAGTTGATTTGACTAAAAAAAATTTGTGATCACAAATAATGAAAATATTTTACAGTGTATTTTACAATATTTACATAATATTTAAAAAAAAAATTTACAGTGTCTGCAGCTTTGATTCATTTTTAAATATATCAGATTAGTTATTATGAGCATATTTTACCTTTTGTCCATACATTTTCAATTTTCGAAACTGTCCAAATGTATTGATGGCTTCTTTCTTTATAAGCAATAGCTTTAGATTAAATCACAGCAATGGACCATGATTTGTTACTTTCTAATTCTTGCATCCGTAGCATAGTACTTGAATGAATTTGAAATTAAGTGTTACTTTGTTTGTTTGTATGTTGTTATGTTTGACATTTAAACAAGTTTCTGTAATGTTGAAATGTTTGTGGTAATCATTGTGCTGAAGAGTTTAACAACTCTTGGCTCATAAGCAATGATTGTGCTAATGCCAGTGACAACAAGTAATTTTTTTTTCATCAAAGTACATGCTAAATTAGTTACACGTAGTGTGTGCTATTATTGCTGTGAAATAGGGTCCAGGCCTACAACTCCAATCATAGCAACTTAAAATTTTTGAGAAATCAACTTAAATATTTGTGTAGGCTAGCCTATATTTTATAAATTGAGTTCCTCTAACTCAGTGTAGTTTGTTGGTTGAACACAATTTGTTTCAAAGTTGTCATAACTAAAAAAAAATATGATGTAAACGGATACGAGTGTACATTGAGGCGTTGTTTGAAAAGCCAATCATTAAGTGCCTACTCAGAGTAATAAACATTTTAAAAGAGTAGAAATATCTGAGTTTGATATTTTAGCTAAAGTTATTTTGCAAACCAGTCTGTATAAAATTAGTTTTCGCCGTGAATATAAAGTGAAAATTATATGGCAAGCAACGCAAATTGGTTTCAAGGGTTGTTATTGCAATTAATATTTGTAAAGCCTAATTTACAAATGCATCCTATGTGTGTCATCCTCCCACAAATGCACAGTGTGTTTCCAAGAATGTGACATTAGTTGAAACACTAATATGGACGTAATAAAGGGTCTGAATACAATGCTTTTAGCACCTCTTAGGGTAAAACAAGAGCGAGTGGCTGTAGTGAACAGGCTATACACACTCTCAAAGTACAGGTAAAATGGTGGTGACGTGTATTTTTCTGGTGTGTTAGTTTCATTTTATACTAAAAGGGCCATAAACAAAGACAGTGCTTCAGACCTTCACTATTGACTCCAAAACACATGTTTATATGTGATTTTTTTTAACCTGTTTTATCATATGAAAAAACCTAGCCCTGAATTGGGCTGCTTATAAAATTATTAGAAGACGATCTGACGTGCATATTTATAAATGATGCTGGAAGCCATTTTGCCACAGCGCATTTTTTTCCATGATGTCAAAGGTCTGCGTCTTTTCTTCTCTGAGGTCTTGTGTTGCGATGTTATGCTATTACTTTTTGCTTGTCTTTTGACATTTGAATGCAATTTCCACACTGTCATTATTATTATTACGATAATAGAAACAATTTCGGGCAATTTGTGGCGCAAATGTGGAAAAGAGGAACAAAAGGAGAGCATTGGCTGTCACATGTTGTTGTGTCGCTTATTTGCAGCATTTGACCATGAGTGAGTCTGGAACCGCGAGATGCATGGGGGAATATTAAAAGCCCATCTCTGTGTTTGTACCCCTGTCACGTCTGTGTTGTACAGTGTCTCATGCTGACACACAGCACTCGACTCTTACTGTCTGTAAGAGGGAGTGTGTTTTATTCATTTAGTGTACAGCTACAAAAGAAAACGGCAGTGATCGATCGAACCACATTCTGATGCGCATTTAAAACATTTATTAAGAAAACTCACAGTCTCCACCTTGTGGCGACATCAGGAGGTCTGGACTGTATCGCAAAAGTCATTCAAAACAAGTCAGTTGCTGTGTACATTTACTGACATAACGTGAAATTATCAATATATTGTTTTTAATAATGTTACTTTCAAATTGTATCTTCACTGTGCATTGAACTATATGTGATTTAAAATCGGTATTCCTGGTTGACTTTATATATATATATATATATATATATA
The DNA here is from genome assembly GCA_038021265.1 of Cyprinella venusta. Classification (NCBI taxonomy): domain Eukaryota; kingdom Metazoa; phylum Chordata; class Actinopteri; order Cypriniformes; family Leuciscidae; genus Cyprinella; species Cyprinella venusta. The sequence continues at coordinate 48,324,168 of CM075864.1, forward strand.
TATATATATATATATATATATATATATACACACACACACGCACACACACATACTGACGTTCAAAAGTTTGGGATCTGTAAGTTTTTCAATAGTTTTAAAATAAGTTTAATAATGTGAAATATTGTGACAATTAAAAATTACTGTTTTCTATTTGAATATATTTAAAAATGTAATTTATTCCTGTGAATTATTCCTATTTCCAGCATCATTACTCCAGTCTTTAGGGTCACGACACGTGATCCTTCAGAAATCGTTCTGATATGCTGATTTGATGCTCAGAAAACATTCATTATTATTATCAGTCTTGAAAACAGTTGTGTACAATTCGTTTTTCTGGATTCTTTGATGAATAGAAAGATTTATTTCATTTATTTGAAAACTTTTTTTTTGTAACATTATAAATGTCTTTACTGTAACTTTAGATCAATTTAATGCTTCCTTGCTGAATAAAAGCATTGATTCCCACAAAAAAAAAAATCTTGCTTACCCCGAACTTTTGAATGGTGTATAATAATACAAAAGCTTTCTATTTTACGATAAGTATACTGTTCTTTTGAATATATATATATATATATATATATATATATATATATATATATAGGCCTATATATATATATATATATATATATATATATATATATATATATATATATACATATATGTATATATATATATACAGTATATATTGTGTGTGTATGTTTTATTTAATCGCATTCAAAATAAAAGTTTGTGTTTACATAATATAATATATACATAATATATGTGGGTGCACTGTGTATAATTATTTTATATATATAAATACACACACATGCTTGTATATATTTAAGAAATATTTTCATGTATATACTGTATAGATTTATATATAATTTATATTATATAGGAATATAAATATTTTATATATAAATAATATTTTTTTCTTAAATATACATGCAAGTGAGAGTATGTTTATATATACAAAATAATTATACACAGTGCACCCACATATATTATGTAAACACAAACTTTTATTTTGGATGCGATTAATCATTTGACAGCCCTAATATATATATATTTATATATTTATTATATAGAAATTTTTGTTGTTGTCCTTAGAACAGATGATTTATGTGTTTCACGGAGACACAGATAAATAGATCAGGAATTTCACTGCTTTATTTTAAGGCTTGGACACGATTTCCATTTTCACCTTATCGTTCCTTGTAACAGTAGAAGAGGTCGATGTGCGGCAGTAGTTTGTACACAGTCATTCAGTGTAATGAGACTCTTAGTTCATGAGGTCACAACTCCTGTGGTTCATTCATTGGAGACACACATTTCTAATTTCATGCTTCCTTTAGGCAGCAGCAGATATTTATTAGTCAGCTAACAATTATATGCAGCAATTATAATCACTTTATTGCAAACTTGTTCCTAAACTACCAGCTGTGTCAAGTGAGCTCAGGTGAAGTTTGAGGATGTCTGTCAGTTAAGCGAAATCACTCGACATTAATATTCTAAATGTTAATATTCATTAATATTCTAAACCACTTAAACTGACAAAAGAACTGATTTCAAAATTTTTGGTCACAGACAAAAAAAAATGCAGGTTGCGGAGGTCTTTTTTTATTTTAAATATACCGATTCATGGTTGAATTTACACTAATAGCTATGGGAATATTCAAACTTTGAAAGAGTCTTCATATTTAAAGTGAGTGTCTGTACTGATAATAGTAATATACCACGTTTCAATCTCCTTTAAAGTCTTCCAGACAAGTATTTACAAGAGATCAGCAACATCACGTCCCCTTATCTGCAGCTGCAGCATGATCTTTGAACACATTATTACTAATACACACTTAGAAATAAAGCTTCCAAAAGACGGGTTTCACAGTGATGTCATCAAAGAACCTCTCAGTAAACAGTTCTTAAAAGAACCCGTTTTTCTTCAATTAAAATACCGTAGAAAAGGTTCCATGGATATTAAAGGTTCTTTATGGAACCATCAATGCCAATAAAGGAGCATTTGTTTTTGTTTTTACACACGCTCATGTTTTTTTTCTTGGTGATTCACAACCAGGGCTATGCAAGAGGGTTTGACTGAAATGATGTCTTCAGATTAAAACGCAGGACTGTATAAGAAGATTAAAATAATCTTGAATAATATCTCTCTCATCTTCACAGTGACAAAGTGTCAAACAGTTCCCCCGCAGAACTGTCAAAACGTGTCACAAGTGAGTCAGTTCACAAGTGAATCCGTGGACACTTTAATATTACACTGGTAAAAATGAATATGCTTTATCTAATCAATAGAATTGTGGCAACAGATTACAAGGAATATTATTGATTCAATTTAACAAATTAGAATTGAGTAATAATTAATCAAATTATTCCTTAAAAGTTAACCATTTCAAATGAGTAAAGTTTACATCAAAAAAATTAACAAAAATATCTAAATAACAGACAGACGTCAAAGATTAATTAAGAACTATTTATTATATATTGCCAACAATGAAGACACCTGATGTTAAGAAGCAGAATTACTAAAGGAGAAAACCGTAATATAAAAACAAACACCGATCACCATAATGGTGACTTAAATTTATGTTGTTATTTTTTTTTTGGTGGTTGTTGTAAGTATTACTCATTTAAAATGGTTAACTTTTAAGGAATTAATTTGATTAATTATTACTCAATTCTAATTTGTTTAATTTAATCAATAATATTGCTTGTAATCTGTTGGCCACGTTTTTTTGGATTAGATAAAGCATATTCATTTTTACAGTGTAATGCTATAGATCCAGTATGAGTTAAGAGAAACATTTCTGGTACCATTTAGAGGTACTGAAAGGTTAAGAAACATACAGTGTTTTTAGAAAATATACATTATTTCCAGGTGTGTGTGTGCATGCTTTTGCATGAATAAGGAAACTGCTCGCTCTCTCTCCCCTCATACACACGTCTAAAACATTGTGTCCTCCTATATTGTTCTCCGATCAGTCCATAGACATAAAAAATCAGCATTGTTCAAGTGTTTTTTTCCCTCGCATGCAAGTCAAATCAGTACTAAATTGTGTAAATTATGGATAGTTAACTCCATTTAAAGTAGATGGTTATAATGTATAGAGATGAAGTAGTTTCTTTACCTGTTGTGATCCTGATGAGTGCTCTGCTGATGTGTCAGTCTGTTTGAGCAGGTTGTTCAGTATCGTCCTCATGAAGCTGAAGCATCTTCTCGTCTCCAGCTCTTTCATCCGTCCAGCCCTCTATTGCCTTTCTGTCTCACTCACTCTGTCTCTAATTCTCTCCCTGTCTCCTTCTGTCGGTCTCTCTCCCTCGTCCATGCGATGCCTTCACATATTCTCCTTGATTCAGTGGTTGTGCTCTCATATGAGCTCTCTCTCCGTCTGTGTCCTCTCTCTCTTTCTCTCTCTCTCTCTATCCTCCCTCTAATCTTTCTGTCTCATTACATACACATTTATTCTATTTTCAGGACAAACAGCAAACTCTCCTTTCTTTTTGCTCTATCCGTATCTGTCCAGATTCATTGTTTGATTGATCGTCTACCTTCACCTGAAGCCTATTGTGCCCGAGGTGCATTGAAACCCATCTGAAAACTATCCTTTTATTAATGATTGTTAAATGTTCTTTTGGTTGTCTTCAGGATGTACGAAAACGGATTGAGATAATGACAGTGGGTGGCTGTGGACAGTTGGATACTGAACTGTGAAAATAGTTTTTTCTGTCAAAATTATATTGTTAGATGCCAGGGTTTCTTGTCAGTGTTTTATTTTCATTTGCAAGTTTACTCTTACAGGAACACACACTAAAAGTGGTCATATGATAGCACAACAAACAGACTTGTTTGCTTTTTTGTGCATCATATATGCACGTCAGAACCAATGCTCGATGTGTTGTTGTTGAGTGAATCATATCTTATTTTAAATATATTGACTAAGAAAATAATTGAAATAAAGTATGCAAGTTTTATGACAGGTCCGTTGCTTTGATTCAGAATCTAGTGTTAAGCTTAAAACATTAAACAGAATTTTAATGAAATCATAACTTTTGTTTATGATGCACTATAAGTGCTTCAAAGATCTTTTCTGTTCACATTTAGAAAAGCAGCTTGAGAAAAAAAACAAACTTACCTTCCACTAAAACGCCTTTTATATCCATTTAAAATGATTGAACGCTATGTGATGTTACATTAAAAATGAATGACTGATGTAATGCACAGGTTTAATGGGGTATGTTGTCATATTCAAGTTATGTTTTTAATAAATAGCTGCAGTTTATCATTTATTCATGAAATAATTCTTGGCATATTTGTACGTATTTTTCTTGACACACATTAATGTCTTATAGATATTTAGCATTATCAGAGCAGCGCCCAGAGAACACGAAGCATGGACTTACTGAAATAATAAAAGCAAATGCATTAGATTATGTTTAGCGATAACCTTTCAGAATTCCTAGAAATGCCTGAAAATGTGTAGGATTTATGATTGTGCCTAGATACTTTAACCAAATCTGCATTAGACCAGTAGAGACACAGAGTGGTACAAATACATATAGTAATTCAGGAGATTTTCCTCAGATGAATTGTCATGTTGTGCTGTTGAAGATTATATTTTTGGATGCATTGTTGTTGTTGTTTTCCTGCTGTCATCATCAGTGTGTTTAACATCAGTCAGCTCTTGTGCTCAACCCCCTTCAGTGAAATGTATCTGTCATAGGCTATAATTGAAGAATGCCATTTCAGTACAAGAATTCTGTCTTTCTCATGACGCATACCCTTGTGGCTGATTGGATTTTATTACCAATTTCAGATAAACCCTTGTCATCCATTCAGTATTCATCATATAACTCCGTAAACAACCGCAATTCATTCATATTTTTTACAAATAGTGTATCATACTGGAAATGCCATGAGCAAGTAAGTAAAATGCTTGTCTGTGGAGAACTGGGAGAAAGGATTGGTATTGCTTGACAAATGCAATTTGGTTTGTCCATATTTGACCCAAACATAGGCCCTCGGTGAGATTGTGTGAGACCATTGCCTCTTTAAATCGGTACCACTACAGGCTAGTAAGTTGAAAGAAACCTACTGATACTTCAATTAGTACATGATGTAATGATACCATCTTTTTGCAGTACAGTTCAAGTCGGTGCACTTTTTCTACTGTTTGACTTACAGAATAATTTCATCATATCATTATTAAGTATTACTTTTAATTAGCTAATATATATATATATATATATATATATATATATATATATATATATATATATATATATATATATATATTAGGGCTGTGCAAAAGTTAATTGCGATTAATCGCATCCAAAATAAAAGTCTGTGTTTACATAATATATTTGTGTGTGCTGTATATAATTATTTTGTATATATAAATACCTATGCATGCATGTATATATTTAAGAATTATTTGCACTTAAATTCTGTATATATATATATATATATATATATATAAATACATAATCTATATTATATAAATATAAATATTTTATATATGAATAACACATTTTCTTAAATATATACATGCATGTGTGTGTATTTATATATACAAAATACTTATATACAGCACACACAAATATATTATCTAAACTCAGACTTTTACTTTGGATGTGATTAATCGCAATTAACTTTTGCACAGCCCTAATATATATATATATATATATATATATATATATGTGTGTGTGTGTGTGTGTGTGTGTATACTGTATATACACACTCACCTAAAGGATTATTAGGAACACCTGTTCAATTAATAATCCAGTATTCCCGTAATAATTTTGTCTTTTATGAGTGTAATAACGACTTCTATCTTGTCTTCTGTCCAAACATACCGCGTCATCTTTAAAGAATGATCGACATTTATTTACGCCGTCGACCTGTAAATGCGGGAAAAAACAGTTTCCATAGCAGTTTTGCGAAATAATCTTTTTCCGATTTTTTTTTTCTTTTCCGAAAGGATATTATTTCCGATATCATTCCGAATTTTTTCTTTTACTGAAAAACCACCTCATGCGAGCGTAAAAACTTTTTTGCAATATATGGGAGTTTTTGCTAAATGTACGTGTTTCTATTGGGCATATTTTCAATTCACCATTTCAATTTGCGCAATTTAAAGGCTAAAAGAAACGCGGTTATTGTTTTGAGCTATGTAACCTTCCGATATACCAACATTAAAAAAAATTCTCAATTCAAATTTACGATTTCACAGCAAAACTAACTAATATAAAGTTCAAGTAAAGGGTCAATAATAAGAACCGATAAATAACAACCACAAATAAGAGAAAAAAGATACAAACAACAAGTACTTCCCAGTGCATACTTGTGTATACTGTATGAAGTAAATATACACAAATGCTTATTAAAGCTAGAAGTAAAGAGCAGTGAAGGGTTTTCTCTGTTTTGTTGTTGTTTGATTAACATCATAAACATAGGAAACAGAAGGTAAGAATATGAAGCTGCTGTCGCTTTAAGACCTAAATGCACAGATCTGTTATATTGACAGATTCTTAAATGTTTACGTTTCTTAAGACATGAACAAGTTTATGTCGCTTAAAGCATAACCATCTGTGTTTACGTGGATACTAGTCAAGATGAGAATCTTTCACATAATAATTTTGTGTATGTGTATATTTGCTCAAGAACCACGGCTTACACTTAAATTTATAAAAATCACTTGAATGTTTAAATTGAAAAGACTTAAAAACAAATTATAAACTTTCTTGAGGAAGCAGGGTGGCTTCATGGTTCTCTGTGATGATTCTGATTAGTCAACAGGAACATATCTATGCTATATTGTAATATGAAACATGACTTGATGTAAAGCCACCATCCTATACAGGGAAGAAAAGGCATTCATTCCCAGTGTGTTGGTTTATTGTATTCGTGCAACACATTGCAATGGATTTCATCAGATAGATGCAAAAAAATTAAAGTCTAGAAAGCAACCATAAATGTTTGCCTTGGCGATGTGGCACGTTTTATGCATCACTGAGGATTTTGTATCAGTTAATGGAGTATAACTGCAGTCAGGTGTAGAAAATTATGGTTTTTAACAGGCGTGCAGATGTCCTTTAATACTGCGTGCAAATGAATTGATGTTGTATTAGTGTATTTTTAGCTGAATATGTCCATGTAGTAGAACCATAAGTGCATTCATACCATCAATACGTAAAGCAGTCACGCTTTTTAATTGATCTTGGCCCTGTCGTTGTGTCATGCTTGTGTCAGTGTGTAGGTGAGTGTTCAGTACTGAATAGATGTATGCATTCCAATGATTCATGCCTTCAGTACACTCAGGTAAGATGTTCTTGCTTTATAAAAGTGTGAAGAATTGCTTGTACATGCACAAAACATCTGAAGAACAAAACCTTTTTTTAAATGTGCTAACATCAAGGTTATACAACAGTTAAGTATTTAAGCATGATGCATCATAAATGCAAACTTTTAAAAATATGCCGTTCTTGATTCATTCCATACAGTTGTTAACTGCTGACGTGTTTTTTTCTGATGTGCAAATATTAAGCTTTGGAATGAAGTAAAGTAAAAGTCTCCCAAAGAATAAAAATACCATGCATTTAATTTTCAGGTAACTGATAACATGATCATACGAGGTGATATGATAACATTTGGTCATAACGATGATAACACAAGATCGTATGACCAACATAATATGATATGGCTTATGAAAACCAAGAAAAGTACCTTTTTTCTAAAATGTAATTGTGTCTTGATAATGATATTTAGTTAACAATTTAGTCCATGAGCCAGGGCCTCAAATTTGGTCTATCTGGGGGAAAAAAAAAAGTCGCATAGTGATTTTTAGCAAGGTATTCACCCCTAGTAAATCACGATAGCAGTGCAGGGGTGGTAGCGAAATCACTTTTTTTTTAGCTCATGAAGTCACTAACCCCCTAAAATAAATTCTGTTTTTGAAATCTGGTGTAGAACTGGTTTAGGCGCATGCTAGGGATATTGTGAATATTCTATAATATGGTGCTTGGTATCATTGTAAAGGGGGCTTTCATTTAAAGAGATAGATCACTTTTATTAATTTTTGATATGACTTAGCTTACCTCAAGGGCATCCAAGATGTAGGTGTCTTTGTTTCCACAGTATTTTCAATTTTGATATTTTTCAGTCAAAGCGTTCCTGTCTGTGCAGACCGAAGCGCCCGTGCCTTCAGATCACTTGGACATGGCTGTGATTACAAGAGGTAAAAACAATATAAATACTGTCTGTTTTCTCACACAAACCGCTCATTTCGTGTCTTAGGCCATCAGTGTACTTACATTTACGAGTCATTAAATCATGTTTAATTTGGACTTCTCTCTGCATGCTCTTTGAGGTGGTGACCATAGACCTCCATTATATGACTGACGGACAAGAACGGTTTGACCTAAAAATATCAAAATTGAAACTACGGCGGAAACAAAGACACCTACATCTTGGATGCCCTTGAGGTAAGCTAAAACATACCAAAAATTAATTTCAAAGTGAACTATCCCTTTAAGCCCAGTACTGAATCTGTATGACAAACAGAGGTCACAAGACTTCTTTAAACCCGAAATAACACACATTTTTTTTCACAATTTCCGCCTAGACTTTCTTTTATCCCTGTGGCATAAAAGAACACCAGGGACACAAAACTCAACAACTTCAATACTCAAGGCACTCTGATGACTCAGAAAATGTATAATATACCCATGGCCATACTATTTATTTGTAAGAGCCTTAAATTAGACTTCAAAATAGAATAGAGCCAATAGAATGGACAAATCGAATACCCTATTAGTCCAGGGCCAAATGGCCTATATTTATTCATGTAAAGTTCTAGTAAAAAGTAATAGTGTTGTCAACATAACACTTGTAACTTGTAATTTTCGGGGTCATCAGAGTGCCTTGCCTATTGAAGTTATTGAGTTTTGTGTCACCCTCTTGTGTAATAAGAAAGCCGTCGTGTTTATATCTGTGACATTGAGCGCTTATCAGGAACTAAACACTGTTTTTTTCAAAAGTGTGTGAGGTTATGATGACCTCTGCACTATTTAAAGGGACTGACACTTGTATTGGTGTCTGAAACCACAGTGGATGTTATCGAGCACATTCACTCAATCCCAAAATGCACCGTAATAACGGTGTTTACACTCAACTGATGTCTCAATGCTTATAGAATAAACCCATTATAGACTGTGAGCGTAGCGCTGAATGAATGCCCGCGTCTCTCCAGATGAAGGCGCCCAAAGCTGAATCAAATCATCCATCTATTTTCCAAACCGCTAGTCCGAAGTGTAATGGAGCTGCCAGTTTGCTAAGTTTCAAATGCTATTAAACAAGAAGCACAAACTTTGCAAAAGCGGCAGCTCTTCTGGTGCACTCAGTGTCCTTTGTTTTCAATATTAGTGGAGAAAAACTTAACACTCAAAAAGTATGAAAAGTCCAATTATGTATCTGTTTTGTTTCCGTCACAGACACACAGTGAGGTTTTGTTTAGCATTGGTAAAGTTAGGCTAGTTAATAAATGTGTTTGTCGACAGCAAACAGAACATGTGTGGTCTTATCAGGATTGATCAAATTTGGTCCTCTTCTTCACATCAGGTGTCTAAATGCTCAGCAGTTCAACAATTAGAGTCCAGGTGTTTATTGTGTCTGTAATGCAGCTAAAGGCCGCTAAGTGCACATTACCTGAACTAATGGAAATGTGTTGGGGTTTCATTGCAAGTATTCAATGGAGTCTTCAGAATGAAAACACTATCCTTTGGATTCCTTTTCGGAGTAAGTTTTTACAAAATTTTAATGTTACTTGCATTATTTTTCAGTCTTAAAGTTTGGACATACCTGACTAAATTCGTTTCTCATGATCTGAAAAACAATTATTGGCCTATTTATGAAACCTAAATATTTTCCACCACAGAATAAAACAAGATAATCGCAACTTTATATCTCACAATTTTGAGTTTACATCGTATCTTTTAAAAGATTAGACTATACTGAATCGGATCTAAACACTCATTTTCTTTTTGTGAAAACGATCAAAAATGCAGGCATTGACTGTCCCAACATGTGTTTTTTTTATTTTATTTTTTATGTTTTTAAAGTGGATGTATACAAAATGTAATTAGTCCAAGGGCACCTGCACTATATAATGTTTTTTTAAAATAATGTCATACCGTCCCCTTGGAATTATAAGGTTCTATCTGCGTTCTGAGCAGTTTTGAGATATTGAGCTTCAAAGTTTTTGCATTACATATAGGAAAATTTATATGGGGAACAAGTTTCATTCAAACATGAAAATAACAGGGACCCTAAATGTATTCTAAACATACAATATCAAAATCCTCTCAAATTTGTAAATGGGGATTTTTGGAATGGGTCAAATGCAGATAGAACCTTCTAATTCTAAAAAAAAAACACTTCGCTTAGAATTATAAGGTTCTATCCGACAAAACATTATTTGAACATTTAAATAAAAAAAATAATGTTGTAACAATGTCTCAACATGTGTTAGAAAGTAAAATTGTATCCTTTCTATGACATTTATTTAATATTTTTTAGCACTTCCATGTATTTAGGATATTTCAAATTAAGCTAGGTAGGTCTAAATATTTTCCTCAGTGCATAATCTTCATTTTTGATATCAATTTGGTGGGTAATAAAACACATTGCAGAAATTATAATTTTAATCTTTAGGAATCTTAAAATCTTTAAATCTTAATCTTTAAAAGGTGCCACTGTAATACATCAGAGCAGCACTTTATTCCAGCTAAAGTGGGCCAGGTAAAATGGCTTTCTCTCTATACCTCAATATGGCTGAAATAACATGCAAACGTTTATTGTTGTAATTTAGACCCCATTAAATAAATTGTTAAATATTTGACCTATAAGCCTTAATATAGTAAAAATTAAGACATTTTAAGACTTTAAAAACTGCAAGAAAATCAACATGCTTCAGCAAATTAATTCAGAAAGTTTAATAATCATTGAAAAATTATTCACTGATTCTATAATTGTCACAGTCTTTGTCTGCACCATTCTGTCTTCGTCATCTTCACTACACTTCCCAGCATCCTCTGTGATAGTCTCCACACCTGAACTCACTCCCTCAATCATCCACCTGTTCATCGTCCTGATCATCTGTGTCACCTGTCGTCACCTTGTTAGTGTTCATTTGTATCTGTATTTAGTTCTCTCTGTTTCAGTCTGAGTTTGTCGGTCCTTGATTGTGTTTCATGGATAGTGTGAGTAATCTTCTGCCAGTCTTCCTTGTGTTTCATGGATAGTGTGAGTAATCTTCTGCCAGTTTTCCTTGTGTTTCATGGATAGTGTGAGTAATCTTCTGCCAGTCTTCCTTGTGTTTCATGGATAGTGTGAGTAATCTTCTGCCAGTCTTCCTTGTGTTTCATGGATAGTGTGAGTAATCTTCTGCCAGTCTTCCTTGTGTTTCATGGATAGTGTGAGTAATCTTCTGCCAGTCTTCCTTGTGCCTGTTTGGAGTTTTTGAGTAAATGTTTTCTATTGAAGCCTCAGTCTTTCCCTGCAGTAAGAGTATCTGAGGTGTGTTAAAAAAACACACCACATAATGTAAATAAATTGTCACAGAATAAGAAAATGTGAATAACTCAATTTTGACAAAAATGTCAGATAGAACCTTATAATTCCAAGGGGACGATACACTCTCAGAAAAAAAGGTACAAAAGCTGTCACTGGGGCTGTACATTTTTAAAAGGTAAACTTTTGTCCATTTTAGGTGCTAATATGTCCATTTTAGGTGTTAATATGTACATTTTAGGTGCTAAAAAGTACATTTTAGTTGTTAATATGTACATTTAATGTCCTAATATGTACATTTTTTTTCCTAATATGTACATTTTAGGTGCAAATATGTCGATTGTTGGTCCTAATATGTACATTTAAGTGTTAATATGAACATTTCCGCAGCTAAGTACATTTTAGGTGCTAATATGTACATTTTAGGAGCTAATATGTACATTTTAGGTACTAATATGTACATTTTTGGTGCTTAAATGTACCACTAAGGTACCAATATGCAGCCTTTGGGTACAAAAGTGTACCTTTTGAAAAGGTACAGCCCCAGTGACAGCTTTTGTACCTTTTTTTCTGAGAGTGTACTTCAGTACAAAAAGTGCAGTAGAGGTTTTACAGTTTAAATAAAATGTCATCTCTTGCTTTTGTAAACTTTTAACCCTTCCAGCTTTATAGATGTAGCCTACATTTTTATATTATTTTAAAGAAACACCTTTTATATGAATAAATGTGACGGTTTAATAAAACATAAAAGCATTTGATGAAAGCAGATACAAAGTGAACTATTGATCTAGGGTGACCATATTTTGATTACCAAAAACCAGGACACTCGGCCCGGCAAACAGATGGGCCTAATCAAATGATACTCAAAGTTTACTCAAAGATACCTTATTAATTTCAATACATTTAAAGTAGGTTATGCCTCCTCTGTATGGATAGAAAATTGTTATATTGTTATAAGAAAACAGGACATGTCCTGGGAAAACAGGACAGTTGGTCACCCTAATTGATCTCTTTATCGATGAAATTTAACTAAATATAAAGCCGCAATTTGATACATTTTTAAATAAATCTACATTGAGCTGTATTTTAGGTACCATTGCTTTCATTAAATGCTTTCAAATTATATTATACTGGCGCATTTATTCATATAAAAATATACTTCTTTCAAATAATATAAAAATGTATACATCTATAAAGCTGGAAGGGTCAAAGGGTTACAAGAGAGGACATTTTATTCAAACACATCTAAATGTAGATTTATTCAAATATATCAAATTGTCCCTTTGCCTATCTTTAGTTATATTTCATCTATAATGATCACCAGTTCACTTTGTATACCTTACTTGTGTGGGAGAATTTGCTGCTTGTCCTCAAAGTGTTTTCCCGGAAATGTCTTTCAGTCACACACAGCCCTGCAATCTCCTGGAGACATGGCGAGTCAAGCTGGCAGTGTGTTATTAAAGCGTCGAGATTGCTGACTGTGACTTGTCAGCCTCTAATAAAGAAAATAGTTCCAATGTCAGAATGTTGTTCTTTATCTCGGTCTCTCGTGATACACACGTTCACCTCAGCTTTTTTTTCTGATGCAAACCTGAGAGGCATTTCCAGGAAAATGAGAATGACAGCAGCAGCATTCACCCTGTCAAAGACATTCATTCAGCTTGTGTCAGTAACTACTTGTGACCATAGCAATTTAATAAGGTAAACAAAACACACATCACACGCAATGTTATTTTTAATGTGCTTTGATAAAATGTCATATCATTAATAACCGCTTATAGACTAAATAACTAGAACCATAGCTTCATATTTATTAGTTACAGTTCAGGTTGCCTTGTACAGATCATTCAATTGAGAAATAAAAAAATGTACCTTTTTGTCCTATCTAACATTCAATATTTCAAAGATCCATCTGATGCATTGCTTGCATTTCCAACACTTCATTCAGTCATTCCCAACATTGTGTGTGTCCTGTAGTTAGCCATATTTTTTCCATTTAGGTAGTATATTTTTTCCCAAACGTATAGTTGTTAAAGGGGTGATGAACTGAGAAATCAAATTTTTCTTGAGCTTTTGACATCTAGGAGGTCATCATATTATAAAAATATCCTATAAGTTTCAGAGCTGAAAACGTCCTTGTTAGTCCAATAAAAGCTTTTATTGACACCGGCCTCTGAAAACGACTCGTTTTTAAAAGTGGGCAGACTGATCTCATGAAGTAGCGTGTGTATGACACGCCAATTCGTATTTGCATTTTTGGCGTGCTATCAAGACGCATAATCGCTTTTCAGCGTGTTTATGAACGCCGTTGACTTAACGTTATATAAATATATGACTTACCTCAACCCTGTCCCTAAACTTAACCTTCACTGGGGTTAATGGCATTTATACGCACAACCGGCACATCCGGGAACTTAACTGTCAATTTTGTCCCCGCCCCCTTTTGGGGGAAAACAAACTAGACTCCCCATAGACTTCAATACAAAATAACAGCAAAAACTAACGTCCGTACACAGCCGACAGGCGTAAATAACTTAAGAAATCATTTATATAAAACATTTCAAGTAATTATATGTCCACTCTGCCTGCCATAGTGCGTGAAAAATACATACACAAACTTAATTTGGCCAATTTAAAAACATGTCCCTTTATCAGCGTCAAATTGGGGTAACAACCCCACCCAGTGGCCAGAGGTGTCTTACCCGGACATTTACTTTTACCTCGTCGAGTCACTCACGAGGTAAGAGAGTTAATGATTTTATTTCGCGTTTTAAAGTAAAAAAAACGTAATGTATATCTCATGAATTAATGATTATGATGGCAGGTAGCCTGGGCTAGTTGATAACGGGCATAAAAAATGTATTTTTCACGCTCTATGGCAGGTAGGCTGGACATCCGGTGTATATAAGTGATTTCTTAAGTTATTTACGCCCGTCGGCTGTCTACGGACGTTGGTTTTTGCCGTTATTTTGTATTGAAGTCTATGGGGAGTCTAGTTTGTTTTCCCCCAAAAGTGGGCGGGGACATTCTATGATGACGCGGCGCCGGTAGTGCGTATGACTGTTCCCTTACCATCCTAGGTAAAAAAAAGATATGACTTACCTCAACCCTATCCCTAAACTTAACCGTCACTGGGGTTAATGGCATTTATGACTGGACATTTGACGCGCGTGTACAGACACGCGGAATGACGCGGACGTTAATGGCGTAGACATACGCGCATACACGCGGATAGCTCAAAATGCGTAGAGATAACACGCCACTTGACTCGAAAGTGGCATGTATGTTTACGCAAAAGTCGTGATGTCATGTTGAAGTGGGGAACTATGACGACAAAGAGGATAAAACATCACCCCCGTAGAAGCAGATCAACTCCTACTCCTATGCTCCTACTTCAACACGGCCAGTTTAGCCCCGCCCACCGATTCTCGCATTACACGCAATCACGCATAGCTAAATAACATATGCCTATCTCGTGATGACAAACTGGCAATCTACCGAGCAACACAGAATATTGTGCAGTGCCTGGTTATGAAAGACGACTGTTATTGCATAAGCTTCCTCAGGATTCCAATACGATTGCATGGCTAAACTTTATATTTAATGACGTTCCAGCTGATGAGGTAAAACATCATCGTCTGTTCGCTTCATTTCACTGAGGATTGTCCTGTAAACAAGACTGGATTTGCAGACCGATTAAAGACACAATCTGTACTTTTTTGGCTTTAAAAATAGCAAAAATAACTGTATCTATGTTATGTATTTCTATTATATGTGTACTTACATTATCCCGACAGTTTCCACCAACTTTCAAATACGGAGAAATTTATAGTTTAATTCGAAGACACGGGACGTTTCTTTATTTCCGTTTCGTCGTCCGTCTATGGCGTCATATAACCTTTGACTCCTCTATTTTCTCTAACTTCCTTGCGGAACCCGGCGAAACCACCAAACACAAAGGGGAACACTGGACTACCGCCAATAAAGCATAGAAAATGACGAAGAAAAAAAAGTAAGACGTATTTTTATGCGTGTAAATCACGTGCCCACTCACGAGCGCTCACTCAGACGAGATGCACTGTCCCCCGGTGCTGCTCGCGCATATAGCGCTGCCCGTTCCGGTCGTCTCATTCAAATCAGCCAACTGTTGCTGTTAGCGAGCCGCGCAGGAAAAGCATGACACAGGTAAACATTGGGGTTGCATTTAAAGCTTCTTGACAAGCTAAATCTACAGAGAGATGCCGTATATCCGTATATTTTGTAAAAACGATCATGTCATGTCATGAGCTGAGCTGGTTGTCATTGACAGCGACAAAAATTCCCGTGAGCCCACGCTCTTTCCTGACGTCATCAAAGTACGTCTTTGTTATTATGTGAAATGAGTGACCCCTGGTGGCCAAAAAAAATTACATATTGTACGTTTAAGAGTAAAGAACGGTGCTGTGCCGTCTATATTGGATCTGACAGGAATTGTGCAACACAGACTTTGGGTCGAATCATTCCGGTTGCCATTTTACAACACTGGACGTTTCAAAACAATACAAGTGCGTCGACGAGGTAAGTTGAAACTCATTATAATATGCAAAACTTATCCACTCACAGTAGAGGGCGTTAACTTCCAAGTCTTCAGTGTGAGACGCCCATAAATATCCAGCGTTTTTCAGGGTACAAAATAGCCTATTACTTATTCATTTTGATGATTTTGAATGCAAAAACCAAGCGAACGTCATAAGTTGACCTCAGACAACAATAAAATTTAAAAAGCCATTTCATGACCCCTTTAAAATACAGGTAGATATATATAAACAAATTCACTAATATAAATAAAAACACGTAAAGAGTGAGATCACAATTGGAACAAATTAAAAATAAATATAAACGGACTCCCAGGTGATACCGATGCAGTAACACAAGCCATCCGCACGATGACAGCACTCACAACGGGCACTTCTTTAACCGTGCTCTAGAGGCTATCTTTTCAAAATGACTACCTGACTAAACTACCTGATTTTTCAATAACATGATTTTGAGTTGCTGAAACAACATTCAGTTGTATTAAAAAGTGTGTTAGATCAGTTGTATGGTAGACAACTCTTACAGAAATAAGTATCATCTACATTTTCACTAACTGTTACTTGATTATTGGATTACTTGATTACTAATGACTGGATTTGCGTTCTGATACTTACCATGGTATTCTTCGTACACTAGTGTTCAAGAGTTGTTGTTGTTTTTTAAGGAATTCATTAATTTTTCCTAGCGGGTAAACAAAACTTCATGTGATCTTGCGGAAGAACATTGTAGGCGGAACTACTTCTCTCTGTTTAGCGATATGACGAGTCACCCAGGTACTGGACTACTCCGCAGCGGCTGTCTTCTCGCCACGAGACGACTGAAATAGTCCTAGTATAAACCCTTATTATAAGCGTATTGTAGTGATTTAGGATAACAAACCCTTCCAGAGCTGAGATATCGAAACTCAAAATTTAGATCAGAAAAAAAAAGGGCAGTGTTACCCCTTACTTTTTTTGGGGGGGGGGAGAAAAATTAAGTTTCCCCAATGTTTTCAAATCTCTGGATTCTGATAGAGGGCCATGAGACTTAGACCTGAGTGCAAAAATGGAGGATCTAGACCCTTCCAGAGCTGAGATATCGAAACTCAAAATTTTGACCTGAAAAAAAAAACAAAAAAAAAACGAAAGGAGTACCACTGTCGTTTTTTTTCGGGTTGAAATTTTGAGGTTCTCTGATCTTCTTGAACTCTGGATTCTGATAGAGGGGCATGAGACTTAGACCTGAGTTTAACAATGGAGGCTCTAGACCCTTCCAGAGCTGAGATATCGAAACCCCAAATTTTGACCAGAAAAAAAACGACAGTGTTACCCCTTGCGTTTTGTTTTTTTTATTTTTTGGGCGAAAAATTAAGTATCCCCAATCTTCTCAAAACTCTGGATTCTGATACAGGGCCATGAGACTTAGACCTGAGTACAAAAATGGAGGCTCTAATCCCTTCCAGAACTGAGATATCAAAACTCAAAATTTTGACCAGAAAAAAAAAAAAACGACAGTGTTACCCCTTATGTTTTTTTGTTTTTTTTTTGGGCGAAAAATTAAGAATCCCCAATCTTCTCAAAATCTGGATTCTAATAGAGGGCCATAAGACTTAGACTTGAGTGCAATAATGGAGGCTCTAGACCCTTCCAGAGCTGAGATATTGAAACTCAAAATTTCAACCAGAAAAAAAAAATGAAAGTGTTACCCCTTACGTTTTTTTTTTTGGGCGAAAAATTAAGTATCCCCAATCTTATCAAAACTCTGGATTCTGACAGAGGGCCACGAGACTTCGACCGGCGCGCAAAAATGGAGGCTCTAGACCCTTCCAGAGCCGAGATATCGAAAGTCAAAATTTCAACCCGAAAAAAAAAACATGAGGGGTAACACTGTGGTTTTTTTTTTTTTTTGGCCGAAATTTTGACCCCCTCCGATCTTCTTGAAACTCTGGATTCTGACAGAGGGCCACGAGACTTCGACCAGCGCGCAAAACTTGAGGCTCTAGACTCTTCCAGAGCCGAGATATCGAAGGTCAAAATTTGGACCCGAAAAACAAAACATAAGGGGTAACACTGTCATTTTTTTTGGCCGAAATTTTGACCCCCTCCGATCTTCTTGAAACTCTGGATTCTGACAGAGGGCCACGAGACTTCGACCAGCACGCAAAAATGGAGCCTCTAGACCCTTCCAGAGCCGAGATATCGAAGGTCAAAATTTGGACCCAAACAAAAAGCATAAAGGGTAACACTGTCGTTTTTTTTTTTTTTTTTTGGCCGAAATTTTGACCCCCTCCGATCTTCTTGAAACTCTGGATTCTGACAGAGGGCCACGAGACTTCGACCAGCGCGCAAAAATGGAGGCTCTAGATTCTTCCAGAGCCGAGATATCGAAGGTCAAAATTTGGACCCGAAAAAAAAACATAAGGGGTAACACTGTCATTTTTTTTTTTGGCCAAAATTTTGACCCCCTCCGATCTTCTTGAAACTCTGGATTCTGACAGAGGGCCATGAGACTTCGACCAGCGCGCAAAAATGGAGGCTCTAGACCCTTCCAGAGCCGAAATATCGAAGGTCAAAATTTGGACCCGAAAAAAAAACATAAGGGGTAACACTGTCATTTTTTTTTTGCCGAAATTTTGACCCCCTCCGATCTTCTTGAAACTCTGGATTCTGACAGAGGGCCACGAGACTTCGACCAGCGCGCAAAAATGGAGGCTTTAGACCCTTCCAGAGCCGAGATATCAAAGGTCAAAATTTGGACCCGAAAAAAAAACATAAGGGGTAACACTGTCATTTTTTTTTTTGGCCGAAATTTTGACCCCCTCCGATCTTCTTGAAACTCTGGATTCTGACAGAGGGCCACGAGACTTCGACCAGCGCGCAAAAATGGAGGCTCTAGACCCTTCCAGAGCCGAGATATCAAAGGTCAAAATTTGGACCCGAAAAAAAAACATAAGGGGTAACACTGTCATTTTTTTTTTTGGCTGAAATTTTGACCCCCTCCGATCTTCTTGAAACTCTGGATTCTGACAGAGGGCCACGAGACTTCGACCAGCGCGCAAAAATGGAGGCTCTAGACCCTTCCAGAGCCGAGATATCAAAGGTCAAAATTTGGACCCGAAAAAAAAACATAAGGGGTAACACTGTCATTTTTTTTTTTGCCCGAAATTTTGACCCCCTCCGATGTTCTTGAAACTCTGGATTCTGACAGAGGGCCACGAGACTTCGACCAGCGCGCAAAAATGGAGGCTCTAGACCCTTCCAGAGCCGAGATATCGAAGGTCAAAATATGGACCCGAAAAAAAAACATAAGGGGTAACACTGTCATTTTTTTTTGGCCGAAATTTTGACCCCCTCCGATCTTCTTGAAACTCTGGATTCTGACAGAGGGCCACGAGACTTCGACCAGCGCGCAAAAATGGAGGCTCTAGACCCTTCCAGAGCCGAGATATCAAAGGTCAAAATTTGGACCTGAAAAAAAAACATAAGGGGTAACACTGTCATTTTTTTTTTTTAGGCCGAAATTTTGACCCCCTCCGATCTTCTTGAAACTCTGGATTCTGACAGAGGGCCACGAGACTTCGACCAGCGCGCAAAAATGGAGGCTCTAGACCCTTCCAGAGCCGAGATATCAAAGGTGAAAATTTGGACCGGAAAAAAAAACATAAGGGGTAACACTGTCATTTTTTTTTTTTGGCCGAAATTTTGACCCCCTCCGATCTTCTTGAAACTCTGGATTCTGACAGAGGGCCACGAGACTTCGACCAGCGCGCAAAAATGGAGGCTCTAGACCCTTCCAGAGCCGAGATATCAAAGGTCAAAATTTGGACCCGAAAAAAAAACATAAGGGGTAACACTGTCATTTTTTTTTTTGGCCGAAATTTTGACCCCCTCCGATCTTCTTGAAACTCTGGATTCTGACAGAGGGCCACGAGACTTCGACCAGCGCGCAAAAATGGAGGCTCTAGACCCTTCCAGAGCCAAGATATCAAAGGTCAAAATTTGGACCCGAAAAAAAAACATAAGGGGTAACACTGTCATTTTTTTTTTTGGCCGAAATTTTGACCCCCTCCGATCTTCTTGAAACTCTGGATTCTGACAGAGGGCCACGAGACTTCGACCAGCGCGCAAAAATGGAGGCTCTAGACCCTTCCAGAGCCGAGATATCGTATGTCAAAGGTTTGACCTGAAAAAAAAAAACATAAGGGGTAACACTGTCGTTTTTGGCCGAAATTTTGACCCCCTCCGATCTTCTTGAAACTCTGGATTCTGACAGAGGGCCACGAGACTTCGACCAGCGCGCAAAAATGGAGGCTCTAGACCCTTCCAGAGCCGAGATATCGGATGTCAAAGTTTTGACCTGAAAAAAAAACATAAGGGGTAACACTGTCGTTTTTGGCCGAAATTTTGACCCCCTCCGATCTTCTTGAAACTCTGGATTCTGACAGAGGGCCACGAGACTTCGACCAGCGCGCAAAAATGGAGGCTCTAGACCCTTCCAGAGCCGAGATATCGTATGTCAAAGGTTTGACCTGAAAAAAAAAACATAAGGGGTAACACTGTCGTTTTTGGCCGAAATTTTGACCCCCTCCGATCTTCTTGAAACTCTGGATTCTGACAGAGGGCCACGAGACTTCGACCAGCGCGCAAAAATGGAGGCTCTAGACCCTTCCAGAGCCGAGATATCGGATGTCAAAGTTTTGACCTGAAAAAAAAAACATAAGGGGTAACACTGTCGTTTTTGGCCGAAATTTTGACCCCCTCCGATCTTCTTGAAACTCTGGATTCTGACAGAGGGCCACGAGACTTCGACCAGGGCGCAAAAATGGAGGCTCTAGACCCTTCCAGAGCCGAGATATCGGATGTCAAAGTTTTGACCTGAAAAAAAAAACATAAGGGGTAACACTGTCCTTTTTGGCCGAAATTTTGACCCCCTCCGATCTTCTTGAAACTCTGGATTCTGACAGAGGGCCACGAGACTTCGACCAGCGCGCAAAAATGGAGGCTCTAGACCCTTCCAGAGCCGAGATATCGGATGTCAAAGTTTTGACCTGAACAAAAAACATAAGGGGTAACACTGTCGTTTTTGGCCGAAATTTTGACCCCCTCCGATCTTCTTGAAACTCTGGATTCTGACAGAGGGCCACGAGACTTCGACCAGCGCGCAAAAATGGAGGCTCTAGACCCTTCCAGAGCCGAGATATCGGATGTCAAAGTTTTGACCTGAAAAAAAAACATAAGGGGTAACACTGTCATTTTTGGCCGAAATTTTGACCCCCTCCGATCTTCTTGAAACTCTGGATTCTGACAGAGGGCCACGAGACTTCGACCAGCACGCAAAAATGGAGGCTCTAGACCCTTCCAGAGCCGAGATATCGTATGTCAAAATTTTGACCTGAAAAAAAAAACATAAGGGGTAACACTGTCGTTTTTGGCCGAAATTTTGACCCCCTCCGATCTTCTTGAAACTCTGGATTCTGACAGAGGGCCACGAGACTTCGACCAGCGCGCAAAAATGGAGGCTCTAGACCCTTCCAGAGCCGAGATATCGGATGTCAAAGTTTTGACCTGAAAAAAAAAACATAAGGGGTAACACTGTCGTTTTTGGCCGAAATTTTGACCCCCTCCGATCTTCTTGAAACTCTGGATTCTGACAGAGGGCCACGAGACTTCGACCAGCGCGCAAAAATGGAGGCTCTAGACCCTTCCAGAGCCGAGATATCGTATATCAAAGTTTTGACCTGAAAAAAAAAACATAAGGGGTAACACTGTCGTTTTTGGCCGAAATTTTGACCCCCTCCGATCTTCTTGAAACTCTGGATTCTGACAGAGGGCCACGAGACTTCGACCAGCGCGCAAAAATGGAGGCTCTAGACCCTCCCAGAGCCGAGATATCGGATGTCAAAGTTTTGACCTGAAAAAAAAACATAAGGGGTAACACTGTCGTTTTTGGCCGAAATTTTGACCCCCTCCGATCTTCTTGAAACTCTGGATTCTGACAGAGGGCCACGAGACTTCGACCAGCGCGCAAAAATGGAGGCTCTAGACACTTCCAGAGCCGAGATATCGTATGTCAAAGTTTTGACCTGAAAAAAAAAACATAAGGGGTAACACTGACGTTTTTGGCCGAAATTTTGACCCCCTCCGATCTTCTTGAAACTCTGGATTCTGACAGAGGGCCACGAGACTTCGACCAGCGCGCAAAAATGGAGGCTCTAGACCCTTCCAGAGCCGAGATATCGGATGTCAAAGTTTTGACCCGAAAAAAAAACATAAGGGGTAACACTGTCGTTTTTGGCCGAAATTTTGACCCCCTCCGATCTTCTTGAAACTCTGGATTCTGACAGAGGGCCACGAGACTTCGACCAGCGCGCAAAAATGGAGGCTCTAGACCCTTCCAGAGCCGAGATATCGGATGTCAAAGTTTTGACCTGAAAAAAAAAACATAAGGGGTAACACTGTCGTTTTTGGCCGAAATTTTGACCCCCTCCGATCTTCTTGAAACTCTGGATTCTGACAGAGGGCCACGAGACTTCGACCAGCGCGCAAAAATGGAGGCTCTAGACCCTTCCAGAGCCGAGATATCGGATGTCAAAGTTTTGACCTGAAAAAAAAACATAAGGGGTAACACTGTCGTTTTTGGCCGAAATTTTGACCCCCTCCGATCTTCTTGAAACTCTGGATTCTGACAGAGGGCCACGAGACTTCGACCAGCGCGCAAAAATGGAGGCTCTAGACCCCTCCAGAGCCGAGATATCGGATGTCAAACTTTTGACCCGAAAAAAAAACATAAGGGGTAACACTGTCGTTTTTGGCCGAAATTTTGACCCCCTCCGATCTTCTTGAAACTCTGGATTCTGACAGAGGGCCACGAGACTTCGACCAGCGCGCAAAAATGGAGGCTCTAGACCCTTCCAGAGCCGAGATATCGGATGTCAAAGTTTTGACCTGAAAAAAAAAACATAAGGGGTAACACTGTCGTTTTTGGCCGAAATTTTGACCCCCTCA
>CM075864.1:48347485-48532485 GCA_038021265.1 Cyprinella venusta
TTGAAAAAAAAACATAAGGGGTAACACTGTCGTTTTTTGGCCGAAATTTTGACCCCCTCCGATCTTCTTGAAACTCTGGATTCTGACAGAGGGCCACGAGACTTCGACCAGCGCGCAAAAATGGAGGCTCTAGACACTTCCAGAGCCGAGATATCGTATGTCAAAGGTTTGACCTGAAAAAAAAAACATAAGGGGTAACACTGTCGTTTTTGGCCGAAATTTTGACCCCCTCCGATCTTCTTGAAACTCTGGATTCTGACAGAGGGCCACGAGACTTCGACCAGCGCGCAAAAATGGAGGCTCTAGACCCTTCCAGAGCCGAGATATCGGATGTCAAAGTTTTGACCTGAAAAAAAAAACATAAGGGGTAACACTGTCGTTTTTGGCCGAAATTTTGACCCCCTCCGATCTTCTTGAAACTCTGGATTCTGACAGAGGGCCACGAGACTTCGACCAGGGCGCAAAAATGGAGGCTCTAGACCCTTCCAGAGCCGAGATATCGGATGTCAAAGTTTTGACCTGAAAAAAAAACATAAGGGGTAACACTGTCCTTTTTGGCCGAAATTTTGACCCCCTCCGATCTTCTTGAAACTCTGGATTCTGACAGAGGGCCACGAGACTTCGACCAGCGCGCAAAAATGGAGGCTCTAGACCCTTTCCAGAGCCGAGATATCGGATGTCAAAGTTTTGACCTGAACAAAAAACATAAGGGGTAACACTGTCGTTTTTGGCCGAAATTTTGACCCCCTCCGATCTTCTTGAAACTCTGGATTCTGACAGAGGGCCACGAGACTTCGACCAGCGCGCAAAAATGGAGGCTCTAGACCCTTCCAGAGCCGAGATATCGGATGTCAAAGTTTTGACCTGAAAAAAAAACATAAGGGGTAACACTGTCATTTTTGGCCGAAATTTTGACCCCCTCTGATCTTCTTGAAACTCTGGATTCTGACAGAGGGCCACGAGACTTCGACCAGCACGCAAAAATGGAGGCTCTAGACCCTTCCAGAGCCGAGATATCGTATGTCAAAGTTTTGACCTGAAAAAAAAAACATAAGGGGTAACACTGTCGTTTTTGGCCGAAATTTTGACCCCCTCCGATCTTCTTGAAACTCTGGATTCTGACAGAGGGCCACGAGACTTCGACCAGCGCGCAAAAATGGAGGCTCTAGACCCTTCCAGAGCCGAGATATCGGATGTCAAAGTTTTGACCTGAAAAAAAAAACATAAGGGGTAACACTGTCGTTTTTGGCCGAAATTTTGACCCCCTCCGATCTTCTTGAAACTCTGGATTCTGACAGAGGGCCACGAGACTTCGACCAGCGCGCAAAAATGGAGGCTCTAGACCCTTCCAGAGCCGAGATATCGGATGTCAAAGTTTTGACCTGAAAAAAAAACATAAGGGGTAACACTGTCGTTTTTGGCCGAAATTTTGACCCCCTCCGATCTTCTTGAAACTCTGGATTCTGACAGAGGGCCACGAGACTTCGACCAGCGCGCAAAAATGGAGGCTCTAGACCCTTCCAGAGCCGAGATATCGGATGTCAAAGTTTTGACCTGAAAAAAAAACATAAGGGGTAACACTGTCGTTTTTGGCCGAAATTTTGACCCCCTCCGATCTTCTTGAATTTCTGGATTCTGACAGAGGGCCACGAGACTTCGACCAGCGCGCAAAAATGGAGGCTCTAGACACTTCCAGAGCCGAGATATCGTATGTCAAAGTTTTGACCCGAAAAAAAAAACATAAGGGGTAACACTGACGTTTTTGGCCGAAATTTTGACCCCCTCCGATCTTCTTGAAACTCTGGATTCTGACAGAGGGCCACGAGACTTCGACCAGCGCGCAAAAATGGAGGCTCTAGACCCTTCCAGAGCCGAGATATCGGATGTCAAAGTTTTGACCTGAAAAAAAAAACATAAGGGGTAACACTGTCGTTTTTGGCCGAAATTTTGACCCCCTCCGATCTTCTTGAAACTCTGGATTCTGACAGAGGGCCACGAGACTTCGACCAGCGCGCAAAAATGGAGGCTCTAGACACTTCCAGAGCCGAGATATCGTATGTCAAAGTTTTGACCTGAAAAAAAAAACATAAGGGGTAACACTGACGTTTTTGGCCGAAATTTTGACCCCCTCCGATCTTCTTGAAACTCTGGATTCTGACAGAGGGCCACGAGACTTCGACCAGCGCGCAAAAATGGAGGCTCTAGACCCTTCCAGAGCCGAGATATCGGATGTCAAAGTTTTGACCTGAAAAAAAAAACATAAGGGGTAACACTGTCGTTTTTGGCCGAAATTTTGACCCCCTCCGATCTTCTTGAAACTCTGGATTCTGACAGAGGGCCACGAGACTTCGACCAGCGCGCAAAAATGGAGGCTCTAGACACTTCCAGAGCCGAGATATCGTATGTCAAAGTTTTGACCTGAAAAAAAAAACATAAGGGGTAACACTGACGTTTTTGGCCGAAATTTTGACCCCCTCCGATCTTCTTGAAACTCTGGATTCTGACAGAGGGCCACGAGACTTCGACCAGCGCGCAAAAATGGAGGCTCTAGACCCTTCCAGAGCCGAGATATCGGATGTCAAAGTTTTGACCCGAAAAAAAAACATAAGGGGTAACACTGTCGTTTTTGGCCGAAATTTTGACCCCCTCCGATCTTCTTGAAACTCTGGATTCTGACAGAGGGCCACGAGACTTCGACCAGCGCGCAAAAATGGAGGCTCTATACCCTTCCAGAGCCGAGATATCGGATGTCAAAGTTTTGACCTGAAAAAAAAACATAAGGGGTAACACTGTCGTTTTTGGCCGAAATTTTGACCCCCTCCGATCTTCTTGAAACTCTGGATTCTGACAGAGGGCCACGAGACTTCGACCAGCGCGCAAAAATGGAGGCTCTAGACACTTCCAGAGCCGAGATATCGTATGTCAAAGTTTTGACCTGAAAAAAAAAACATAAGGGGTAACACTGACGTTTTTGGCCGAAATTTTGACCCCCTCCGATCTTCTTGAAACTCTGGATTCTGACAGAGGGCCACGAGACTTCGACCAGCGCGCAAAAATGGAGGCTCTAGACCCTTCCAGAGCCGAGATATCGGATGTCAAAATTTTGACCCGAAAAAAAACATAAGGGGTAACACTGTCGTTTTTGGCCGAAATTTTGACCCCCTCCGATCTTCTTGAAACTCTGGATTCTGACAGAGGGCCACGAGACTTCGACCAGCGCGCAAAAATGGAGGCTCTAGACCCTTCCAGAGCCGAGATATCGGATGTCAAAGTTTTGACCTGAAAAAAAAAACATAAGGGGTAACACTGTCGTTTTTGGCCGAAATTTTGACCCCCTCCGATCTTCTTGAAACTCTGGATTCTGACAGAGGGCCACGAGACTTCGACCAGCGCGCAAAAATGGAGGCTCTAGACACTTCCAGAGCCGAGATATCGTATGTCAAAGGTTTGACCTGAAAAAAAAACATAAGGGGTAACACTGTCGTTTTTGGCCGAAATTTTGACCCCCTCCGATCTTCTTGAAACTCTGGATTCTGACAGAGGGCCACGAGACTTCGACCAGCGCGCAAAAATGGAGGCTCTAGACCCTTCCAGAGCCGAGATATCGAAGGTCAAAATTTGGACCCGAAAAAAAAACATAAGGGGTAATACTCGCTTTTTAATACTTGCATGCATAATAGTGATTACATTCCTTTAATAAAACATTTTTGTCACAATACATTCTCCGTGTGTGTCTTTTCTTACTCAAACATTAAACATTTGTTACAAAATGTTTCTGTCTTTCTTTACAATGTCAATAAACATTTGTTACAACATGCTTTTGTGTCCTTCATTACAAACAGTTCGCATGCAAAAAAACTGTATAACAAAATACCCTTTATAAAATTTCTACCAACGTTTTCATATAAAAGTTGTGTATATATAAAAGACTGTTTATAAAGTCTTACAAAGCAGTTTACATAGAAAAGACTGTGTATAAAGTCTTACCAAGCAGTTTACATATAAAAGACTGTGTATAAAGTCTTACTAAGCAGTTTACATATAAAAGACTATGTATAAAGTCTTACCAAGCAGTATACACATAAACGACTGTGTATAAAGATTCATTATAGAATAATTCGCATCATTTCACACAACAAACTCTGGATTCTGACAGAGGGCCACGAGACTTCGACCAGCGCGCAAAAATGGAGGCTCTAGACACTTCCAGAGCCGAGATATCGAAAGTCAAAATTTCAACCCGAAAAAAAACATAAGGGGTAACACTGTCATTTTTTTTTTTGGCCGAAATTTTGACCCCCTCCGATCTTCTTGAAACTCTGGATTCTGAGAGAGGGCCACGAGACTTCGACAAGCGCGCAAAAATGGAGGCTCTAGACCCTTCCAGAGCCGAGATATCGGATG
Organism: Cyprinella venusta; assembly: GCA_038021265.1. NCBI lineage: Eukaryota > Metazoa > Chordata > Actinopteri > Cypriniformes > Leuciscidae > Cyprinella > Cyprinella venusta. The sequence goes on from CM075864.1 coordinate 48,351,890, forward strand.
TCAAAGTTTTGACCTGAAAAAAAAACATAAGGGGTAACACTGTCGTTTTTGGCCGAAATTTTGACCCCCTCCGATCTTCTTGAAACTCTGGATTCTGACAGAGGGCCACGAGACTTCGACCAGCACGCAAAAATGGAGGCTCTAGACCCTTCCAGAGCCGAGATATCGTATGTCAAAGTTTTGACCTGAAAAAAAAACATAAGGGGTAACACTGTCGTTTTTGGCCGAAATTTTGACCCCCTCCGATCTTCTTGAAACTCTGGATTCTGACAGAGGGCCACGAGACTTTGACCAGCGCGCAAAAATGGAGGCTCTAGACCCTTCCAGAGCCGAGATATCGGATGTCAAAGTTTTGACCCGAAAAAAAAACATAAGGGGTAACACTGTCGTTTTTGGCCGAAATTTTGACCCCCTCCGATCTTCTTGAAACTCTGGATTCTGACAGAGGGCCACGAGACTTCGACCAGCGCGCAAAAATGGAGGCTCTAGACCCTTCCAGAGCCGAGATATCGGATGTCAAAGTTTTGACCTGAAAAAAAAAACATAAGGGGTAACACTGTCGTTTTTGGCCGAAATTTTGACCCCCTCCGATCTTCTTGAAACTCTGGATTCTGACCGAGGGCCACGAGACTTCGACCAGCGCGCAAAAATGGAGGCTCTAGACCCTTCCAGAGCCGAGATATCGGACGTCAAAGTTTTGACCCGAAAAAAAAACATAAGGGGTAACACTGTTGTTTTTGGCCGAAATTTTGACCCCCTCCGATCTTCTTGAAACTCTGGATTCTGACAGAGGGCCACGAGACTTCGACCAGCGCGCAAAAATGGAGGCTCTAGACCCTTCCAGAGCCGAGATATCGGATGTCAAAGTTTTGACCCGAAAAAAAAACATAAGGGGTAACACTGTCGTTTTTGGCCGAAATTTTGACCCCCTCCGATCTTCTTGAAACTCTGGATTCTGACAGAGGGCCACGAGACTTCGACCAGCGCGCAAAAATGGAGGCTCTAGACCCTTCCAGAGCCGAGATATCGGATGTCAAAGTTTTGACCTGAAAAAAAAACATAAGGGGTAACACTGTCGTTTTTGGCCGAAATTTTGACCCCCTCCGATCTTCTTGAAACTCTGGATTCTGACAGAGGGCCACGAGACTTCGACCAGCGCGCAGAAATGGAGGCTCTAGACCCCTCCAGAGCCGAGATATCGGATGTCAAAGTTTTGACCCGAAAAAAAAACATAAGGGGTAACACTGTCGTTTTTGGCCGAAATTTTGACCCCCTCCGATCTTCTTGAAACTCTGGATTCTGACAGAGGGCCACGAGACTTCGACCAGCGCGCAAAAATGGAGGCTCTAGACCCTTCCAGAGCCGAGATATCGGATGTCAAAGTTTTGACCTGAAAAAAAAACATAAGGGGTAACACTGTCGTTTTTGGCCGAAATTTTGACCCCCTCCGATCTTCTTGAAACTCTGGATTCTGACAGAGGGCCACGAGACTTCGACCAGCGCGCAAAAATGGAGGCTCTAGACCCTTCCAGATCCGAGATATCGGACGTCAAAGTTTTGACCCGAAAAAAAAACATAAGGGGTAACACTGTCGTTTTTGGCCGAAATTTTGACCCCCTCCGATCTTCTTGAAACTCTGGATTCTGACAGAGGGCCACGAGACTTCGACCAGCGCGCAAAAATGGAGGCTCTAGACCCTTCCAGAGCCGAGATATCGGATGTCAAAGTTTTGACCTGAAAAAAAAACATAAGGGGTAACACTGTCGTTTTTGGCCGAAATTTTGACCCCCTCCGATCTTCTTGAAACTCTGGATTCTGACAGAGGGCCACGAGACTTCGACCAGCGCGCAAAAATGGAGGCTCTAGACCCCTCCAGAGCCGAGATATCGGATGTCAAAGTTTTGACCCGAAAAAAAAACATAAGGGGTAACACTGTCGTTTTTGGCCGAAATTTTGACCCCCTCCGATCTTCTTGAAACTCTGGATTCTGACAGAGGGCCACGAGACTTCGACCAGCGCGCAAAAATGGAGGCTCTAGACCCTTCCAGAGCCGAGATATCGGATGTCAAAGTTTTGACCTGAAAAAAAAACATAAGGGGTAACACTGTCGTTTTTGGCCGAAATTTTGACCCCCTCCGATCTTCTTGAAACTCTGGATTCTGACAGAGGGCCACGAGACTTCGACCAGCGCGCAAAAATGGAGGCTCTAGACCCTTCCAGAGCCGAGATATCGTATGTCAAAGTTTTGACCTGAAAAAAAAACATAAGGCGTAACACTGTCGTTTTTGGCCGAAATTTTGACCCCCTCCGATCTTCTCGAAACTCTGGATTCTGACAGAGGGCCACGAGACTTCGACCAGCGCGCAAAAATGGAGGCTCTAGACCCTTCCAGAGCCGAGATATCGTATGTCAAAGTTTTGACCTGAAAAAAAAAACATAAGGGGTAACACTGTCGTTTTTGGCCGAAATTTTGACCCCCTCCGATCTTCTTGAAACTCTGGATTCTGACCGAGGGCCACGAGACTTCGACCAGCGCGCAAAAATGGAGGCTCTAGACCCTTCCAGAGCCGAGATATCGGATGTCAAAGTTTTGACCTGAAAAAAAAAACATAAGGGGTAACACTTTCGTTTTTGGCCGAAATTTTGACCCCCTCCGATCTTCTTGAAACTTTGGATTCTGACAGAGGGCCACGAGACTTCGACCAGCGCGCAAAAATGGAGGCTCTAGACCCTTCCAGAGCCGAGATATCGAAGGTCAAAATTTGGACCCGAAAAAAAAACATAAGGGGTAATACTCGCTTTTTAATACTTGCATGCATAATAGTGATTACATTCCTTTAATAAAACATTTTTGTCACAATACATTCTCCGTGTGTGTCTTTTCTTACTCAAACATTAAAGATTTGTTACAAAATGTTTCTGTCTTTCTTTACAATGTCAATAAACATTTGTTACAACATGTTTTTGTGTCCTTCATTACAAACAGTTCGCATGCAAAAAAACTGTATAACAAAATACCCTTTATAAAATTTCTACCAACGTTTTCATATAAAAGTTGTGTATATATAAAAGACTGTGTATAAAGTCTTACCAAGCAGTTTACATATAAAAGACTGTGTATAAAGTCTTACCAAGCAGTATACACATAAACGACTGTGTATAAAGATTCATTATAGAATAATTCGCATCATTTCACACAACAAACTCTGGATTCTGACAGAGGGCCACGAGACTTCGACCAGCGCGCAAAAATGGAGGCTCTAGACACTTCCAGAGCCGAGATATCGAAAGTCAAAATTTCAACCCGAAAAAAAACATAAGGGGTAACACTGTCATTTTTTTTTTGGCCGAAATTTTGACCCCCTCCGATCTTCTTGAAACTCTGGATTCTGACAGAGGGCCACGAGACTTCGACCAGCGCGCAAAAATGGAGGCTCTAGACCCTTCCGGAGCCGAGATATCGGATGTCAAAGTTTTGACCCGAAAAAAAAACATAAGGGGTAACACTGTCGTTTTTGGCCAAAATTTTGACCCCCTCCGATCTTCTTGAAACTCTGGATTCTGACAGAGGGCCACGAGACTTCGACCAGCGCGCAAAAATGGAGGCTCTAGACCCTTCCAGAGCCGAGATATCGGATATCAAAGTTTTGACCTGAAAAAAAAAACATAAGGGGTAACACTGTCGTTTTTTTGCCGAAATTTTGACCCCCTCCGATCTTCTTGAAACTCTGGATTCTGACCGAGGGCCACGAGACTTCGACCAGCGCGCAAAAATGGAGGCTCTAGACCCTTCCAGAGCCGAGATATCGGACGTCAAAGTTTTGACCCGAAAAAAAAACATAAGGGGTAACACTGTTGTTTTTGGCCGAAATTTTGACCCCCTCCGATCTTCTTGAAACTCTGGATTCTGACAGAGGGCCACGAGACTTCGACCAGCGCGCAAAAATGGAGGCTCTAGACCCTTCCAGAGCCGAGATATCGGATGTCAAAGTTTTGACCCGAAAAAAAAACATAAGGGGTAACACTGTCGTTTTTGGCCGAAATTTTGACCCCCTCCGATCTTCTTGAAACTCTGGATTCTGACAGAGGGCCACGAGACTTCGACCAGCGCGCAAAAATGGAGGCTCTAGACCCTTCCAGAGCCGAGATATCGGATGTCAAAGTTTTGACCTGAAAAAAAAACATAAGGGGTAACACTGTCGTTTTTGGCCGAAATTTTGACCCCCTCCGATCTTCTTGAAACTCTGGATTCTGACAGAGGGCCACGAGACTTCGACCAGCGCGCAGAAATGGAGGCTCTAGACCCCTCCAGAGCCGAGATATCGGATGTCAAAGTTTTGACCCGAAAAAAAAACATAAGGGGTAACACTGTCGTTTTTGGCCGAAATTTTGACCCCCTCCGATCTTCTTGAAACTCTGGATTCTGACAGAGGGCCACGAGACTTCGACCAGCGCGCAAAAATGGAGGCTCTAGACCCTTCCAGAGCCGAGATATCGGATGTCAAAGTTTTGACCTGAAAAAAAAACATAAGGGGTAACACTGTCGTTTTTGGCCGAAATTTTGACCCCCTCCGATCTTCTTGAAACTCTGGATTCTGACAGAGGGCCACGAGACTTCGACCAGCGCGCAAAAATGGAGGCTCTAGACCCTTCCAGATCCGAGATATCGGACGTCAAAGTTTTGACCCGAAAAAAAAACATAAGGGGTAACACTGTCGTTTTTGGCCGAAATTTTGACCCCCTCCGATCTTCTTGAAACTCTGGATTCTGACAGAGGGCCACGAGACTTCGACCAGCGCGCAAAAATGGAGGCTCTAGACCCTTCCAGAGCCGAGATATCGGATGTCAAAGTTTTGACCTGAAAAAAAAACATAAGGGGTAACACTGTCGTTTTTGGCCGAAATTTTGACCCCCTCCGATCTTCTTGAAACTCTGGATTCTGACAGAGGGCCACGAGACTTCGACCAGCGCGCAAAAATGGAGGCTCTAGACCCCTCCAGAGCCGAGATATCGGATGTCAAAGTTTTGACCCGAAAAAAAAACATAAGGGGTAACACTGTCGTTTTTGGCCGAAATTTTGACCCCCTCCGATCTTCTTGAAACTCTGGATTCTGACAGAGGGCCACGAGACTTCGACCAGCGCGCAAAAATGGAGGCTCTAGACCCTTCCAGAGCCGAGATATCGGATGTCAAAGTTTTGACCTGAAAAAAAAACATAAGGGGTAACACTGTCGTTTTTGGCCGAAATTTTGACCCCCTCCGATCTTCTTGAAACTCTGGATTCTGACAGAGGGCCACGAGACTTCGACCAGCGCGCAAAAATGGAGGCTCTAGACCCTTCCAGAGCCGAGATATCGTATGTCAAAGTTTTGACCTGAAAAAAAAAACATAAGGCGTAACACTGTCGTTTTTGGCCGAAATTTTGACCCCCTCCGATCTTCTCGAAACTCTGGATTCTGACAGAGGGCCACGAGACTTCGACCAGCGCGCAAAAATGGAGGCTCTAGACCCTTCCAGAGCCGAGATATCGTATGTCAAAGTTTTGACCTGAAAAAAAAAACATAAGGGGTAACACTGTCGTTTTTGGCCGAAATTTTGACCCCCTCCGATCTTCTTGAAACTCTGGATTCTGACCGAGGGCCACGAGACTTCGACCAGCGCGCAAAAATGGAGGCTCTAGACCCTTCCAGAGCCGAGATATCGGATGTCAAAGTTTTGACCTGAAAAAAAAAACATAAGGGGTAACACTTTCGTTTTTGGCCGAAATTTTGACCCCCTCCGATCTTCTTGAAACTTTGGATTCTGACAGAGGGCCACGAGACTTCGACCAGCGCGCAAAAATGGAGGCTCTAGACCCTTCCAGAGCCGAGATATCGAAGGTCAAAATTTGGACCCGAAAAAAAAACATAAGGGGTAATACTCGCTTTTTAATACTTGCATGCATAATAGTGATTACATTCCTTTAATAAAACATTTTTGTCACAATACATTCTCCGTGTGTGTCTTTTCTTACTCAAACATTAAAGATTTGTTACAAAATGTTTCTGTCTTTCTTTACAATGTCAATAAACATTTGTTACAACATGTTTTTGTGTCCTTCATTACAAACAGTTCGCATGCAAAAAAACTGTATAACAAAATACCCTTTATAAAATTTCTACCAACGTTTTCATATAAAAGTTGTGTATATATAAAAGACTGTGTATAAAGTCTTACCAAGCAGTTTACATATAAAAGACTGTGTATAAAGTCTTACCAAGCAGTATACACATAAACGACTGTGTATAAAGATTCATTATAGAATAATTCGCATCATTTCACACAACAAACTCTGGATTCTGACAGAGGGCCACGAGACTTCGACCAGCGCGCAAAAATGGAGGCTCTAGACACTTCCAGAGCCGAGATATCGAAAGTCAAAATTTCAACCCGAAAAAAAACATAAGGGGTAACACTGTCATTTTTTTTTTGGCCGAAATTTTGACCCCCTCCGATCTTCTTGAAACTCTGGATTCTGACAGAGGGCCACGAGACTTCGACCAGCGCGCAAAAATGGAGGCTCTAGACCCTTCCGGAGCCGAGATATCGGATGTCAAAGTTTTGACCCGAAAAAAAAACATAAGGGGTAACACTGTCGTTTTTGGCCAAAATTTTGACCCCCTCCGATCTTCTTGAAACTCTGGATTCTGACAGAGGGCCACGAGACTTCGACCAGCGCGCAAAAATGGAGGCTCTAGACCCTTCCAGAGCCGAGATATCGGATATCAAAGTTTTGACCTGAAAAAAAAAACATAAGGGGTAACACTGTCGTTTTTTTGCCGAAATTTTGACCCCCTCCGATCTTCTTGAAACTCTGGATTCTGACAGAGGGCCACGAGACTTCGACCAGCGCGCAAAAATGGAGGCTTTAGACCCTTCCAGAGCCGAGATATCGGATGTCAAAGTTTTGACCTGAAAAAAAAAACATAAGGGGTAACACTGTCGTTTTTGGCCGAAATTTTGACCCCCTCCGATCTTCTTGAAACTCTGGATTCTGACAGAGGGCCACGAGACTTCGACCAGCGCGCAAAAATGGAGGCTCTAGACCCTTCCAGAGCCGAGATATCGTATGTCAAAGTTTTGACCTGAAAAAAAAACATAAGGGGTAACACTGTCGTTTTTGGCCGAAATTTTGACCCCCTCCGATCTTCTTGAAACTCTGGATTCTGACAGAGGGCCACGAGACTTTGACCAGCGCGCAAAAATGGAGGCTCTAGACCCTTCCAGAGCCGAGATATCGGATGTCAAAGTTTTGACCCGAAAAAAAAAACATAAGGGGTAACACTGTCGTTTTTGGCCGAAATTTTGACCCCCTCCGACCTTCTTGAAACTCTGGATTCTGACCGAGGGCCACGAGACTTCGACCAGCGCGCAAAAATGGAGGCTCTAGACCCTTCCAGAGCCGAGATATCGGATGTCAAAGTTTTGACCTGAAAAAAAAACATAATGGGTAACACTGTCGTTTTTGGCCGAAATTTTGACCCCCTCCGATCTTCTTGAAACTTTGGATTCTGACAGAGGGCCACGAGACTTCGACCAGCGCGCAAAAATGGAGGCTCTAGACCCTTCCAGAGCCGAGATATCGGACGTCAAAGTTTTGACCCGAAAAAAAAACATAAGGGGTAACACTGTTGTTTTTGGCCGAAATTTTGACCCCCTCCGATCTTCTTGAAACTCTGGATTCTGACAGAGGGCCACGAGACTTCGACCAGCGCGCAAAAATGGAGGCTCTAGACCCCTCCAGAGCCGAGATATCGGATGTCAAAGTTTTGACCCGAAAAAAAAACATAAGGGGTAACACTGTCGTTTTTGGCCGAAATTTTGACCCCCTCCGATCTTCTTGAAACTCTGGATTCTGACAGAGGGCCACGAGACTTCGACCAGCGCGCAAAAATGGAGGCTCTAGACACTTCCAGAGCCGAGATATCGTATGTCAAAGGTTTGACCTGAAAAAAAAAACATAAGGGGTAACACTGACGTTTTTGGCCGAAATTTTGACCCCCTCCGATCTTCTTGAAACCCTGGATTCTGACAGAGGGCCACGAGACTTCGACCAGCGCGCAAAAATGGAGGCTCTAGACCCTTCCAGAGCCGAGATATCGGATGTCAAAGTTTTGACCCGAAAAAAAAACATAAGGGGTAACACTGTCGTTTTTGGCCGAAATTTTGACCCCCTCCGATCTTCTTGAAACTCTGGATTCTGACAGAGGGCCACGAGACTTCGACCAGCGCTCAAAAATGGAGGCTCTAGACCCTTCCAGAGCCGAGATATCGAAGGTCAAAATTTGGACCCGAAAAAAAAACATAAGGGGTAATACTCGCTTTTTAATACTTGCATGCATAATAGTGATTACATTCCTTTAATAAAACATTTTTGTCACAATACATTCTCCGTGTGTGTCTTTTCTTACTCAAACATTAAAGATTTGTTACAAAATGTTTCTGTCTTTCTTTACAATGTCAATAAACATTTGTTACAACATGTTTTTGTGTCCTTCATTACAAACAGTTCGCATGCAAAAAAACTGTATAACAAAATACCCTTTATAAAATTTCTACCAACGTTTTCATATAAAAGTTGTGTATATATAAAAGACTGTTTATAAAGTCTTACAAAGCAGTTTACATAGAAAAGACTGTGTATAAAGTCTTACCAAGCAGTATACACATAAATGACTGTGTATAAAGATTCATTATAGAATAATTCGCATCATTTCACACAACAAACTCTGGATTCTGACAGAGGGCCACGAGACTTCGACCAGCGCGCAAAAATGGAGGCTCTAGACACTTCCAGAGCCGAGATATCGAAAGTCAAAATTTCAACCCGAAAAAAAAACATAAGGGGTAACACTGTCGTTTTTGGCCGAAATTTTGACCCCCTCCGATCTTCTTGAAACTCTGGATTCTGACAGAGGGCCACGAGACTTCGACCAGCGCGCAAAAATGGAGGCTCTAGACCCTTCCAGAGCCGAGATATCGGATGTCAAAGTTTTGACCTGAAAAAAAAAACATAAGGGGTAACACTGTCGTTTTTGGCCGAAATTTTGACCCCCTCCGATCTTCTTAAAACTCTGGATTCTGACAGAGGGCCACGAGACTTCGACCAGCGCGCAAAAATGGAGGCTCTAGACCCCTCCAGAGCCGAGATATCGGATGTCAAAGTTTTGACCCGAAAAAAAAACATAAGGGGTAACACTGTCGTTTTTGGCCGAAATTTTGACCCCCTCCGATCTTCTTGAAACTCTGGATTCTGACAGAGGGCCACGAGACTTCGACCAGCGCGCAAAAATGGAGGCTCTAGACACTTCCAGAGCCGAGATATCGTATGTCAAAGTTTTGACCTGAAAAAAAAACATAAGGGGTAACACTGTCGTTTTTGGCCGAAATTTTGACCCCCTCCGACCTTCTTGAAACTCTGGATTCTGACCGAGGGCCACGAGACTTCGACCAGCGCGCAAAAATGGAGGCTCTAGACCCTTCCAGAGCCGAGATATCGGACGTCAAAGTTTTGACCCGAAAAAAAAACATAAGGGGTAACACTGTTGTTTTTGGCCGAAATTTTGACCCCCTCCGATCTTCTTGAAACTCTGGATTCTGACAGAGGGCCACGAGACTTCGACCAGCGCGCAAAAATGGAGGCTCTAGACCCTTCCAGAGCCGAGATATCGGATGTCAAAGTTTTGACCTGAAAAAAAAAAACATAAGGGGTAACACTGTCGTTTTTGGCCGAAATTTTGACCCCCTCCGATCTTCTTGAAACTCTGGATTCTGACAGAGGGCCACGAGACTTCGACCAGCGCGCAAAAATGGAGGCTCTAGACCCTTCCAGAGCCGAGATATCGGATGTCAAAGTTTTGACCCGAAAAAAAAACATAAGGGGTAACACTGTCATTTTTTTTTTTGGCCGAAATTTTGACCCCCTCCGATCTTCTTGAAACTCTGGATTCTGACAGAGGGCCACGAGACTTCGACCAGCGCGCAAAAATGGAGGCTCTAGACCCTTCCAGAGCCGAGATATCGAAGGTCAAAATTTGGACCCGAAAAAAAAAACATAAGGGGTAACACTGTCATCTTTTTTTGCCGAAATTTTGACCCCCTCCGATCTTCTTGAAACTCTGGATTCTGACAGAGGGCCACGAGACTTCGAACAGCGCGCAAAAATGGAGGCTCTAGACCCTTCCAGAGCCGAGATATCGAAGGTCAAAATTTGGACCCGAAAAAAAAACATAAGGGGTAACACTGTCGTTTTTTTTCTTTTTTGGTCGAAATTTTGACCCCCTCCGATCTTCTTGAAACTCTGGATTCTGACAGAGGGCCACGAGACTTCGACCAGCGCGCAAAAATGGAGGCCCCTAAAAATGTAAGGGGTAACACTGTCGTTTTTTTGTTTTTTTTTTGGCCGAAATTTTGACCCCCTCCGATCTTCTTGAAACTGGTGTTGCGGTTCTGGAATTATATTGTCTCCTTTCATTATAGATCAAGTACCTTCTACCTTATTTTGTTTATTCTCAGGTAAGGTAAAGATGGTCAAATTCTACAATAGACAATAAGTATTCAAAATCATATTTACTCTCTAGCAGAAAGACCCCTCCGTGGTTAAGTTCTCTATCTCAAGGAGAAACTCTTGGCAGGCAAGCTTTTTAACTGTTATTTGTATTTTTATTGCAAAAGATTTTCCAAAGTTTTTACTTGTAAACAGGTTAACAAAGTTAATTCAGTAAATGTAGTTCACAAATTACACCATAAGGTGTCAGGCTTGGATCATCAAACAATGGAGAATCTGGTTCCACATCCAGAATCTTTCCCCATACACTTCAATGTACATTTTATAATACATTCACATGTCACACCTCTTTTCAAATCATATGCACAATCTGTCCAATCCTAGATCTGGATCCAGATTTAACTCTTTCAGTCCCTTTAACAAGCTCCTATATAAGGCCCTCTTCTCTTTGTTCTTCCTTCTCCTTGCACAGATCCTCACCATCCTCCGCCTTTTAGTCTGGAACACAACGTTACGGTAATACACTTTTCCCTTTTAATACTTGCATGCATAATAGTGATTACATTCCTTTAATAAAACATTTTTGTCACAATACATTCTCCGTGTGTGTCTTTTCTTACTCAAACATTAAACATTTGTTACAAAATGTTTCTGTCTTTCTTTACAAAGTCAATAAACATTTGTTACAACATGTTTTTGTGTCCTTCATTACAAACAGTTCGCATGCAAAAAACTGTATAACAAAATACCCTTTATAAAATTTCTACCAACGTTTTCATATAAAAGTTGTGTATATATAAAAGACTGTGTATAAAGTCTTACAAAGCAGTTTACATATAAAAGACTGTGTATAAAGTCTTACAAAGCAGTATACATATAAAAGACTGTGTATAAAGATTCATTATAGAATGATTCGCATCATTTCACACAACAAACTCTGGATTCTGACAGAGCGCCACGAGACTTCGACCAGCGCGCAAAAATGGAGGCTCTAGACACTTCCACAGCCGAGATATCGAAAGTCAAAATTTCAACCCGAAAAAAAAAACATAAGGGGTAACACTGTCGGTTTTTTTTTTTGTGGCCGAAATTTTGACCCCCTCCAATCTTCTTGAAACTCTGGATTCTGACAGAGGGCCACGAGACTTCGACCAGCGCGCAAAAATGGAGGCTCTAGACCCTTCCAGAGCCGAGATATCGAAAGTCAAAATTTCGACCCGGAAAAAAAAACAGTAAGGGGTAACATTGTGGGTTTTTTTTTTTTGGCCGAAATTTTGACCCCCTCCAATCTTCTTGAAATTCTGGATTCTGACACACGGCCACGAGACTTCGACCAGCGCAAAAATGGAGGCTCTAGACCCTTCCAGAGCTGAAATATCGAAAGTCAAAATTTCGACCCGAAAAAAAAAAAAACAGAAGGGGTAACACTAATTATTTTTTGGCCGAAATTTTGACCCCCTCTGATCTTCTTGAAACTCTGGATTCTGACAGAGGGCCACGAGACTTCGACCAGCGCGCAAAAATGGAGGCTCTAGACCCTTCCAGAGCCGAGATATCGAAAGTCAAAATTTCAACCCGGAAAAAAAATGTAAGGGGTAACACTGTCGTTTTTTTTTTTTTTTGGCTGAAATTTTGACCCCCTCTGATCTTCTTGAAACTCTGGATTCTGACAGAGGGCCACAAGACTTCAACCAGCGAGCAAAAATTGTGGCTCTAGACCCTTCCAGAGCCGAGATATCGAAAGTCAAAATTTTGACCCGAAAAAAAAACGTAAGGGGTAACACTGTCGTTTTTTTTTTTTCGGACGAAATTTTGACCCCCTCCGATCTTCTTGAAACTCTGGATTCTGACAGAGGGCCATGAGACATCGACCAGCGCGCAAAAATGGAGGCTCTAGACCCTTCCAGAGCCGAGATATTGAAAGTCAAAATTTCGACCGGAAAAAAAAAAAACGAAAGTGTTACCCCTTACGTTTTGTTTTTTTGGGGGGGTTAAAAATTAAGTATCCCCAATCTTCTCAAAACTCAGGATTCTTTTAGAGGGTCATGAGACTTCGACCTGAGTGCAAAAATTGAGGCTCTAGACCCTTCCAGAGCTGAGATATGGACACTCAAAATTTCGACCCCGAAAAAAAAAATGACGGTGTTACCCCTTACGTTTTTTTTGGGCGGAAAATTAAGTATCCCCAATCTTCTCAAAATTCTGGATTCTAATAGAGGGCCATGAGACTTAGACCCGGGTGCAAAAATGGAGGCCCCAGACCCCTCCAGAGCTGAGATTTGAAAGTCAAAATTTCGACCAGAAAAAAAAACGACAGTGTTACCCCTTACGTTTTTTTTTTTGGGCCAAAAATTAAGTATCCCCAATCTTCTCAAAACTCTGGATTCTAATAGAGGGCCATGAGGCTTAGACCCGGGTGCAAAAATGGAGGCTCTAGACCATTCCAGAGCTGAGATATCGAAACTCAAAATTTAGACCAGAAAAAAAAACGACAGTGTTACCCCTTACGTTTTTTTTTTTTTGGGTGAAAAATTAAGTATCCCCAATCTTCTCAAAACTCTGGATTCTGATAGAGGGCCACGAGACTTAGACCTGAGTGCAAAAATGGAGGCTCTAGACCCTTCCAGAGCTGAGATATCGAAACTCAAAATTTCGACACGAAAAAAAAAAAACGAAAGGGGTAACACTGTCTGTTTTTTTTCGGGTCGAAATTTTGAGTTTCTCTGATCTTCTCTGTCAGCAGCCATATCACCCTGTAGCCCAAGACTGGTTGCCCACTGAAGCTAAGCGGGGCTGAGCCTGGTTAGTACCTGGATGGGAGACCTTCTGAGAAAGCCAGGTTGCTGCTGGAAGAGGTGTTAGAGAGGCCAGCAGGGGGTGCTCACCCGGTGGTCTGTGTGGGTCCTAACGCCCCAGTATAGTAATAGGGATACTATACTGTCAAAGATTACCGTCCTTCGGATGAGACGTTAAACCGAGGTCTTTACCCTCTGTGGTCATTAAAAAAAAATCCCAGGATGTCTTTCGAAAGAGTAGGGGTGTAACCCCGGTATCCTGGCCAAATTTGCCCAGTGGCCTCTTTCCATCATGGCCTCCTAATCATCCCCATATATAGCAATTGGCTTCATCACTGTCTACTCTCCACCAGTAAGCTGGTGTGTGGTGGGCGTTCTGGCGCAATATGGCTGCCGTCGCATCATCCAGGTGGATGCTGCACACTGGTGGTGGTTGAGGAGATTCCCCCCTCCTATGTAAAGCGCTTTGAGTGCCGAGAAAAGCGCTATATAAATGTAACGAATTATTATTATTATTCTTGAAACTCTGGATTCAGATAGAGGGCCATGAGACTTAGACCTGAGTGCAAAAATTGAGGCTCTATACCCTTCCAGAGCTGAGATATCGAAACTCAAAATTTCGACCCGAAAAAAAAAATGAAAGGGGTAACACTGTCGTTTTTTTTTTTCGGGTCGAAATTTTGAGTTTGTCCAATCTTCTTGAAACTATGGATTCTGATAGAGGGCCATGAGACTTAGACCTGAGTGCAAAAATGGAGGCTCTAGATCCTTCCAGAGCTGAGATATCGAAACTCAAAATTTCGACACGAAAAAAACCGAAAGGGGTACCACTGTCGGTTTTTTTTCAGGTCGAAATTTTGAGTTTCTCTGATCTTCTTGAAACTCTGTATGCAGATAGAGGGCCATGAGACTTAGACCTGAGTGCAAAAATTGAGGCTCTATACCCTTCCAGAGTTGAGATATCAAAACTCAAAATTTCAACCCGAAAAAAAAAAACGAAAGGGGTAACACTGTCATTTTTTTTTTTTCGGGTCGAAATTTTGAGTTTGTCCAATCTTCTTGAAACTCTGGATTCTGATAGAGGGCCATAAGACTTAAAGTAACACCAGGTAACTTTTCAACCTTCATAATATATTTCCAAGTCTCTTGTGATGGTACATTGACTTACAATAGGTTGAATGACACGTCTGCCATAGCCTGACGGGGTCTGTAGCGTTTTTAATTGTACTTTTAAACTTCGGGTTTCGGGTAGTAACCCCGCGAACAAAGAGAACTACAAAATTCGACTGCTGTACGGCATATACGTCACTTCCACCACCACCCCCACTTCCTTATAATCGGACGTTGTAACGCTTTGACCGGGATAGCTCCCACAAAGTCAACAGAAGAAGGAGTCTAGAGGCGCAAATGCTGCATCACGCACATTTTAATGGCAGGCAAACCAGGCAACGCGATCCTCTCACACATGAGAGATAACTCCTTCTTTGCGTCACAAAACAAATCAATTAAACAGAATATAACAAAAAGGTAGAGCACGCTTAGCATCTACGGTGGATCTCATATCAAATCAAAAGGCTTGTTTGAGATGCGCCTCGCCTCGCCTGCAATGTAGTCGAGAGTAGGCGGCTGCAGTTAGAGGAGGAGTGAAAAAAGCGCATTCAAGCCGGACAAATCTCGGTTCTCGCAGTGGATATGACACCTGTGAGATCAAAGACTGATATCGCGGGATTCACAGGATTCACGCACGTGCACGTGTTGCTAATAAACTGGATGTAATTTTAAGTTCTGTTGCTTTTATATGAAAATAAATAATGAACAAGACACCCAAAGTACTTGTTTATTTAATTACATTCCAAATATGTGTTTATCAATATTTTTTCTTTAATACAGACATGTGTTTTTATATATTGTTTTAATAAAAATATCATGTGCACAAAAATATCATATGTGACATCACATGACCCATATGGCACTGTCAGAGAGTTTATTCACCCATAACAAATATGTAGGCTACACAAACATGATATCAGAGGTTTAAAATCAAACATGTTAAAAGAGAAAAAATACATCACGGTTGTTTAAACCAATGAGCATTAAGCTGTGTCGTCAGCAAGTCGTTTCCCATCATGCTTTTGATCAGCGCAGTCGGCGGAGAGCAACTGCGCGCGACTGCAGAATCCGACAGGTGCGCCTTGCGCTCGCGAGAGTTTTTTGACATACGTCGGCATGACATCAGAGCCAGGCGGTACGCTCTCGGACACATTTCTAACCGGCATGCATCTCGCGCTGATCACCGGTGATCGATTCTGCGCAGATTTTGCTCATCTCAAACAAGCCTAAACACACACGCTCAACGCAACACCGTCATTACGCATAGCGCGCGTCATGAATGACGTTATCATTCTCTTAAAGGGGCACACCACCCAATAATGTGATGCATGTAAATACACAGCTTCGATCGTTACAACGTGCGAGCCAAACGTTATATTCATGGCCAAAGCAGCACAGAAAAACAAGAAAGCAAAGGTTTTATCGGACGGAAGCAAAAAGAGAAACGTGATCGAGTTAACACTAGAACTACCGGAACTCCATAACTACTACAACGACCATAGCGGTCATTCTGACCGTTCAAACTTTAGGCTTGTTTGAGATGCGCCTCGCCTCGCCTGCAATGTAGTCGAGAGTAGGCGGCTGCAGTTAGAGGAGGAGTGAAAAAAGCGCATTCAAGCCAGACAAATCTCGGTTCTCGCAGTGGATATGACACCTGTGAGATCAAAGACTGATATCGCGGGATTCACGGGATTCACGCACGTGCACGTGTTGCTAATAAACTGGATGTAATTTTAAGTTCTGTTGCTTTTATATGAAAATAAATAATGAACAAGACACCCAAAGTACTTGTTTATTTAATTACATTCCAAATATGTGTTTATCAATATTTTTTCTTTAATACAGACATGTGTTTTTATATATTGTTTTAATAAAAATATCATGTGCACAAAAATATCATATGTGACATCACATGACCCATATGGCACTGTCAGAGAGTTTATTCACCTATAACAAATATGTAGACTACACAAACATGATATCAGAGTTTTAAAATCAAACATGTTAAAAGAGAAAAAATACATCACGGTTGTTTAAACCAATGAGCATTAAGCTGTGTCGTCAGCAAGTCGTTTCCCATCATGCTTTTGATCAGCGCAGTCGGCGGAGAGCAACTGCGCGCGACTGCAGAATCCGACAGGTGCGCCTTGCGCTCGCGAGAGTTTTTTGACATACGTCGGCATGACATCAGAGCCAGGCGGTACGCTCTCGGACACATTTCTAACCGGCATGCATCTCGCGCTGATCACCGGTGATCGATTCTGCGCAGATTTTGCTCATCTCAAACAAGCCTATTGCTTGCATACTAGCCTATCTCCATTCGTTGTTGTTGTTTTTTTGTCTGCCTTACTATGAAAGCTATCCTATCCTCCGTTTATCTTCAAAATAAAGTTAACAGGTGTTTTAACTTCTAAACGGCGTGTACAAGTTTGGTAGGGGCTACATTCTTGCAAGGAAATATATAAAATGTACAAAATCATATTTTTGGATACCTATTAACATGTCTGTGATATTCGTTTATTTTCCTTTCCTCAAGCTGTTATGCAAACCGTTTTTGCTGATTCATTTATGGTAGCTTGATAATATTGACGATATATGGCTATTATCTACCACTCAAACATTGCGTTGACGTATCATATAGTTTCAGTAAAACGGTAACCAATAGACTAGGCTACTATAATGATGCTGGCTTGTAAACGTGAGCATCGCGATCATTTGTCGTTAGAAAAAAATAAAACCCATGAAATGATATTCATATGACATGCTGAAATATATGCCACTGTACCTGGGATGAAGACATTTCACACTTGACGCAAGCAGAACACCTGCATGTGACGTCCTCCTACAGTGTTCAGGGCTATCATGGTTGTTGTCAACAAATGCGCGTGCATGTGGGATAACAGAGTTTACGACAGTAGTAGAGGACAATACTGTTTCCCAACTGTAGGGGGACCCCGAGTACAAAAGTAACCTGGTGTTGCTTTAAACCTGAGTGCAAAAATGGAGGCTCTAGGCCCTTCCAGAGCTGAGATATCGAAACTCAAAATTTCGACACGAAAAAAAAAAAACGAAAGGGGTACCACTATCGTTTTTTTTTTTGGGTCGAAATTCTGAGTTTCTCTGATCTTTAAACTCCGGATTCTGATAGAGGGTCATAGAGGTAAAATCCTGTAATATAATGTATTTATTTGTTACAAACAATTTGCAAACCTCGAAATTATAGTTGAAATGGTATACTGCTGGATTTTTTTTGACCTTGAGAAAAAGCTTAAAGTATAGGCCAACAAATTTTATGTTTATTAATTTATTTCATGTTGGTACATTTTTTGGGAAGTACACCTGTTTTGATCTGATGTCCATTGGAATGGACAAAAAAAAACACAATGAAAGCAATTATATAAAAAAAAATAATTTGTTTCCATTTAGAGAAACCTCATGAGCTGGGAAAATGTACTTTTATATTTTTCAGAAACTTGAAACATAATTCAGGTCTGAGGGGTTTAAACGACACCAGACAATGAATAAGGGTCTTATTTATCTAGGACCCTTTGAGTCATGACTCGAAAAAAGATTTGTTCATTTTGATGAACGAGTTTGAACAGGAGAGTCACGAACGCGCATCACAGAACAGAGCAAGGTGAGCATTTGTGCTTATAAAACTTAAACTTTTTTATTTAGTTTTTGAAATGACCGATCGTTTCGCTAGAAAAGACCCTTATTCATCGTCTGGAATCGTTTAAGATGGTCAAAAGTGATAGTAGCAACGTTACAGTTTCTCCATTTCAAGTAAATATTAGGAACTTAATTGCATTAAAATGTAATAAAACCTGAAAACAGTTGTTTTAATTTGTAACAATATTTCTCAATATTACTGAATTTATGATCAAACAAATGTCTTTCAAAAAAATTTCCAACCCCAAACTTTTGAACAACGGTGTACGTATTATTACATTGAAATAATTCAATACAATGTGTATATATCTAAATGACATTCCATTACAGTCTGATACCATGGTACTAATAAGTGTGGAAAAGGTCATGTTATACGGAGTCATTATAAATGCATCATTTAATTTAACTTGAACAGTTGTTAAATTAGTTTTGTAAGGCAGTTAATCTGGCCTTGTGGACCTAACTATCTAGTACTAAAAAAATCTTTACAAAGAAAAAGTTTACAAAAAGTCTGAATAAAAAGATGAATTCATCTTGAAACACCATGCATGGACATTCAAACACACTTTATGTTTGAAGTTGGAAGATATTATTGCGCAATGTTTCAAAACCGAGCAGCAATTTACCGTTAAACATGACTTAAATGAGAAATATGCGCTAAATCATACAGCTTCTTGTTCGTGATGAAACCTGATCCTGTCATAGCGACATTTCTCACGTCTTTCTTCGGCCAATCGGGTTTGAAATTGATCCTGAACCAGCAGTTGAGGAAGTAATGGACCGCTTTTTGAACAGATCAGTCACCTGGCTATCACCCAGTTTGCACCTTGTCTTCCTGCGCCCACGCTGGACTGTGTCCGCTGGGTAACTGGGTAGCGGGCAGACAGCGATGACTCTTATATGTGCCCAGGTGCCTGAAGCTCCGCCCACACTGGTAGCAAGTGTATGGCGTAGCGCCGCTGTGAATGCGCATGTGTGTGTACAAGTTGCCCAGCTCTTTGAACCTGCGGCCGCACTGGGGACAGGCGTACGGGCTCTCTCCCGTGTGCACGCGCTGGTGCCGCTTCAGTCCGGACAGCACTGGGAAGCCCTTACCGCACTGCGGGCATGGGAAGGGGCTCTGGGCTCCGCTGTGACTGAGGCGGTGGCTCTTGAGGCGCGCGGCGTGCCGGAAACGCTCTCCGCACTCGGGACACACGAAGGGCTTCTCGCCGGTGTGGATGCGCTGGTGCTGCCGCAAGTTTCCCAGATAGTTGAAATGTCGGCCACAGTCGCCGCACTCGTAGCCGCCCTCCACTTTCTTCTCCCGCGCGCCCCTGCCGGCGGCTCCTTCCGAGCCTCCCGGAGCTCGTCCCGCCTCGCCCGAGTCGCCATCCCCGCGAGAGGAAGAACTGCCCGGCGGAGACTGCAGAGCGCTCTCCTCGTGATGCACCAGCTTGACGTGTTCCTCCAGGAAGGAGGAGTCCGGGCAAAGGGTTCCACAGTAGGGGCAGATGAAGGTGTGAGAGGAGAACTGCTGGCCTGGAAGAGAGCCACGGAAAATCAACTCATATTTCACAATCTCATCAAAAGGATTTAAAGAGATAGTTCATACAAAAATGACAATTCTTCCATAGAACACAACAGATTATTATTAGGTATTATTATTATGGTTCAATAGTTAACTACCTTAGGAGTAGTTCACTTTAAAAAAAAACTTTTGCTGATAATTTACCCCCATGTCACCCAAGATGTCCACTGCAGTCGAAAAGAAATTAAGGTTTTTAATGAAAACATTCCAGGATTTTCTCCATATAATGGACTTCAATGGGAACCAAACGGTTCAAGGTCCAAATGAGAGTTTCAGTGCAGCTTTAAAGGGCAGCTTCAAACGATTCCAGACAATGAATAAGGGTCTTATCAAGGACCCTTCAAGGCATGACTCAAAAAAAGATTTGTTCATTTTGATAAATGAGTTTGAACAGGAGAGTCACGAACGCACATCACAGAACAGAGCAAGGCGAGCATTTGTGCTTATAAAACTTAAACTTTTTTATTTATTTTTTAAATGACCGATCGTTTCGCTTGATAAGACCCTTATTCATCGTCTGGTGTCGTTTAAAGCCCTTTGAAGCTGCACTGAAACTCTCATTTGGACCTCAAACCGTTTGGTTCCCATTGAAGTCCATTATATGGAGAAAATCCTGGAATGTTTTCATTAAAAACCTTAATTTCTTTTCAACTGAAGAAAGAAAGACATGGACATCTTGGATGACATGGGGGTGAGTAAATTATCAGCAAAAGTTTTTTTTAAAAGTGAACTACTCCTTTAACGTGAACTAAGAATGAACAATACGTCTACAACATTTATTCATCTTAATTCATATTAATTTCAACATTAACTAATATATTATTAAAATTAAAGGTTGTATTTTGTTAACATTAGTTGATGCTCTGTGAACTAACAATGAACAGCCGAATTTTTATGAACTAACGTTAAGAAAGAGTAGCCCTCAATTGGGTCATGTGGTCTATACGACCCCAATCGACTTTTACAAAAAAAAAGTTCCCTTCATCTCAGTGGAATATTATTTATCGACTTTTCATACATTATCTATACACACACACACAAAAACTGGGCTTGATTCAGTTGTTCTGAAGGTATGTAAAAAAAAATGTTTACACTTCTGGTCTTCGGGGTCAATATGACCCCACATTGAAATAAATGAAATAAAATGAGAAAAAAACTAAATACATTTATTTCATGTGTCAAAAAAACTGGCATAAATCGGAAAATTTTTACTCAGAAATGAAGGCCTTGTATTAGAGCATAAATGCAACGCATCATAAAAAAAATAATATTTAATATCCAAGCTAATGGTTTAGTTGAGGAATTATGTGCGATATGGATACAAAAGTACTTTATATCTCCAAAAACACAGCATTAATGAATAATTGAGAAGTAAACAAAAAAATGATATATTTGTATGATTAAAATTGTATATTTATTGTACAATTACTCAAAGAATTGGTTGGGGTTGTATAGACTCCGAAGCCCAGAAGTGTAAAAAGGAAATGAAGACCATTTGAAGGTTAATAAATACTGTGACAAATGTATTGCTCATTGTTAGTTGATACATTACAGTTAATTAAACATATACATTTATTAAAGATTTAGTTCTTGTACCCCTGGTTCCAGAAACATTACGCACCACATCTGTTTGCAAAATTAATAATAAAAAATAATATATTTTTTCTTGAGCAGCAAATCAGCCTATCAGAATGATTTCTGAAGGATCATGTGACTCTGAATGGAGTAATGATGCTGAAAATTCAGCTTTGATCACAGGAATAAAAAAGGAGTTATTTTGAATTGTAATAATATTTCACAATATCACTGCTTGTTATATATTCATTTATTATATATATATATATATATATATATATATATATATATATATATATATGTGTGTGTGTGTGTGTGTGTGTGTTTAATCTTACCAATCCCAAGCTTTTGAATGCTAGTGTATCATATGTATCATGTTATATAAAAGAAAGTAAGTAATATGGATTGAAACATCATGAAGGTGATGATAAATTAATCCACTTTCATGTTTAGGCAGAAGCATAAAAACAAGTAATTTTATTTTAAATGCAAATTCCAGGCCATACTGTGAATGATTCATCGATGTACTGTATTCCAGAGAAAATGTGTAAATAAATTTGTTATTTTGGACAATGTTAACCAATAGCCAAATATTTAGTTTACACAAACTTTCTATCTTCTACAAAGACATCGGAATTAAAGCTACGTAGTATATCGAAATAATAAAAATATCACATTTGTACATATCGAGATATGCATCTTGCAATGGCTTGCAATATCAGAATGATTATAACAAGCTACTTCAAAACCTTCAAAAGGTCAACCTAAAAACAGTCCATTTCATCAAGAAATTCATGGCGTTTTGATGCTCTTAAATGTGATGTGACAGGTCGCTGTAGTGCCTCGGTTCAGTATGTTCTTCCACTTTAATACAATCTTACAGCTCGAAAAACATGTATGAACATCAGAAGGTATGTGGAAGGATACTGAACAACTTACCGAAATGAATCATGTCTCATTTAATCTCTTAATTAGAGTTTCAACAGCAAAAAGACAATATGTTAACGGTGTATCTACATTAGGAAAGTTTTTCAATGTTTACAGTTAGTTAATTAGCTATAAGAACACCAGAGAGGAGCTTATTTACTGATAATTATTTGAATAATTATATTCAGTTGAATAAAATGGTTTGAGCTCTGTTGTTAATTTTAATCTCTAATATTACAGTAATGTACTAGAAAAGAGCGTTCCCTGTGTACAGCATTACACAGTTTCCTAACTGTCGGTATCAAAATGTTATATTGGTGCATCAAGATCCCTTAAATGTTCAGATAAGAGTCAGAAGTGCACAACACACAATTATTCCACTTTGAAAACACTGACCTGGCTCCATTCTGTCCATACTGTCCTCCGCTGGGCTGCTCCTGTCCTCTCGAGGGGAGCCCTGAGTGTCCAGAGGAAAATGATCAGACACCGACCTCAGACTTCCTCTTCCTCCTTCAGAGTCTTCATTTTCTTCATCCTCACCCACAGGGGGGACGTCTTCACATTTGGTTTCAGTGTCACCTAAAGAAGCAGAGGAGCACATGGATCAATGCATACCATACATAATACTAGATTTGCACGTATATTATGCACAATGCATGCGGTTTATAGAACTGTATGCATCTATATGTATTCTATAATGCATCCATAATATAAATTACATGCATAGAGCAATGCTTGCATATTATATGCACCTGCATGTAAGCAGCTATGAACATGCATTGTGAATATATGCATCAAATGCAAGCATATTATGCTACAAAATACAAATGCATGCATGCATATTATGCTACAATGCATGCAAACTTCATGCGCCAATATTCATCGAAATACCATCATGCATGGATGCATACCATTACATGATTACGGCAATGAATGCATGCAAACAATGTGTACACATTTGTAAAATACAATGCTTATAATAAGCAGATACATGCATAGGCTCCTACAAGACTGCATTGAGCAGTAACTGACCTTTAAACTCGCCTGAGTTGAGCTCGACCCCTGCCATCCACTCATAGTCATACAAGCGCTTGCTGGCGGAGGGCAGCATGTTGAAGATGTCCGCGTCGGCGTCCGTGTCCGCGGACCCGCTGTCCGTCCACAGGCTCAGCGACGCGTGCGGCTGCGCGTCGGACCCGAAGGCCTGACTGCTGTGGTCGCTCTCCACTTCAGCAGCGCCCCGCTGGTTCTTGTCCTTCATCAGATAGTCGCAGATGGCGTTGATGTTCTCCTTCTTCACCACGGGCGTCCCGGGTTTGCTTTTCTTCGGGTCGGCGCTGTGTTTCTGGCCCGGCTGGTGCTCTGGTTTCCTGGCGTCCAGGGTGCTGGAGTTGGAAACCCTCCCGTCTTTCTCCGTCGACTCCAGCTTGGCCTTCAGGAGCTCGATCTCGTCGGTTTTCTCGCGGAGCTCCATCTTCAGGACTCGGATCCGGACGCTGACCAGTTTGCGTATCTCAGACAGCGCGGACTCGAGCACCACCGTGATGTTTCTGCCCAGGTGCTCCGTGATCTCGGTTACCGAGCACACCAGCTGCTCGTCGGGCTCGAGCTCGGAGAAATCCTCGTCGTCTCGGCTGAAGGAGCCCGTGTTGTCCATGAACGCGCCCTGGGACTCGGAGGACGGGCCTGTTTCCATGTAGCAGTGGTTTCTTTTTCGGCTCATGCTGAAGAGCGCGGGCACGCAGCGCGGATGGGACAGTGTTTTGATCGTGATGGACACCAGATGCAGACACCATAGAACAACCTGAAGAACTTCCTCTCACCTCGGAAGTTGAGTATGTAAACAGCGCCCTCTATATAGCCATCCTGCAGAAAAAAAGACTGACTAGATACAATGGACAATCCTCCCCAGACGCAGCAAAACATTACATTTGAGCTAATTTCCTTGACAACACACATGTTTGGATGTTAAAGGGATAGTTCACTTTGAAATGATTTTTTGGTATGTTTTTGCTTACCTCAAGGGCATCCAAGATGTAGGTTGGATGTAGGTGTCTTTGTTTCCGCAGTATTTTCAATTTTGATATTTTTAGGTCAAGCCGTTCTTGTCTGTCAGTCATATAATGGAGGTCTATGGTCACCACCTCAAAGAGCATGCACAGAGAACTCCGTCCAAACTTAACATGATTTAATGACTTATAATTGTAAGTACACAATGATGTCTTAAGACACAAAACGAGCGGTTTGTGTGAGAAAACGAACAGTATATCTATTGTTTTTTACCTCTTGTAACCACAGTCACAATGTACCAGATGTGGGCCGGATCTGGGCCGACACTATGTTGCCGTCTGGGAATGTAGCACTCTTATGGAAATATAATAATATTTTGTAATTATCATTTTAAATCTGGCTAATTTTCAAATTGTTTGTCAGAAATCAACATCGCATAAAGAAAGAAAAAACTTTCTTATGGGGTTTCAGATCAGAAAATGACTTTCTGGTATGAAACAGGACATCGATTTCACACTTGACCTCTAGAGACACCAGGACTCACAGCATGTTTATCAGAAGACATAACAAGAGAATAGGGATATAAATGATTATATCAATAGTCTTATGAAATATGAGATATTCTAATGAATATCACATAATTGAACACATTATTACAGTGTATAGTTGCATTGCATGGAAAGAGAATGTCATTTATGTTTACATGCATATTGCATAAAGTAAAATGATCTATCAAATCATTCTGTTATAACATAGTTGAGAATCATTATATAAAGTTTGGATTAAAAAAAGATTGAAACCTTAATTAATTGATGAATTAAAAAAAAACACACCATTGTTTTTGCCAATTCATGTCTTTTAATTTTCTTAGTAAATGGGTCGGGTGTCCTCTATAGGAATAACATAGGAATTTTTTTTTTTTTAATCTTTATTCAATTTGTTTCTTATGATCCAAACAATGTAATGACCTAAAAAAAATTGATTTTCAGGACGATACAGTAAAAAGTATGAAGTATAATAGTTTTTATGAGGTCATATAGGGATAAACTGGTGTGTGCTTGAAGTAAGCTATTTTAATTTTTTATACCATGTATAAACTGCATAATTTATTTAGTTGTCTCATTAAAGACACATCCGTGCTGTTAAAAAATAGTGTGAGCTGCAAAACACAGAATATCAAAGCTAGGAATGAGTCAGGTCTATTTAAGAGCCAGCAGGTTGAATAACACTATAAAAATGCTTTTATTAAACTCACGAACCCCAGTTTTGGAAACCCTGTGATATTTAAAACACTTCATGATGTTGACAACAAAGAATGGAATATATTTTCCTTCTCTTTGTATTTTATATCAATACAAGATTATCCTATTCAAATCAATGTGATAATAACTTAAAAGTAGTCCGATTATACCTTAAATGTGTAATAATTGTTATAACAATTTTTGTCATGAAGGCTAATTTGGAATCAGTAACCGACTACAATTTGAGAGCATCTACCCAGCAGCACTTGGGTCATACAATATTTACAATAAACAAACAGTGAACCCACACACAGACAAAAATAGATCATTTTTAAAATGCATTTTTAATAATAATCATTAATTTTTGTGGCTTTTATAACCGAGTCCGTGTTAAACTAGATGTGTTTGCATTTCCAAAATTACAATGCAAGACAGCCTTGGGGAAAATACAAATAAAATCCAAAGGAATTTATTGGAATTGTTGCATTAAGTTCCACTATAATTACTGAAACCATTTGCGTTTACCTCCCGCTATTAACCAACTAGTTATTCTGATGTGCACTATGACTCCAATCTAACACTGAACACTAATTATCATTAAATAAAGAATGGTCGTGTGTTACAAAATATGAACGAGTAACCTCTTCAATCTTAGGTTACAGTATTTACATACACAATATTTTCCACATGCCCATTTTGGCTCCATATCAGTCTGAAAATGTCCAACAAGCAGCTTCCTTCAGACAAAGGTTGCTTTGTATTGCACTGTGTCGCTCTCGTTGACTTCCAGCACCCCGCTGAGGGGACGGGACGCTTCTGTGGAGGGGTGAATGCCATTTCTCATTTTGTTCTGGCACTGGCGAAGCTCGGCTTTGTAACCCTCGAAGCTGTCCTCCAGAGTGACCCCCTCCACACCGACTGCCCTGTCCCGCACAGAGGAGTCCGCTTGGGATGTTGAGGAGGGGTGCTGGTTATTGACCGCTGAAGAAGTGCACGAGCTTCCTTCATCTGTACCTGGAGAAAAGTTTGCAAACAAGTCAACAAAGCACAGACAAAGAAATATACAGAGAGAACGTGGGAAGGGGGGACCAGAAGAATTTGTTGTAGGCAATTCAAGCTAAATGAAAGTAAGGTTTAGGTTGGATTTTAGGTTGAATCACATCCTCATTTCGTTCAGACCACGGAAATGCTCTGGAATATATATACAAGTTTAAAATTAATAAAATATGCCTAATAAAGTTCAAATTAATTAGGAGACAGCACGTTCTGTTGTTCTATTCTACCTACAGTACGTCCAAAATGCGATTGGACAATTTTCCCTAATCTTTGTTATTATTCATAATAGTGTCTATTCGTTCACTTTTTTATTAATGCTCTCTACGAAAACTTGTGACTGTGAGTGAGCAACATCAATTTGACAGTGACACCAAACCACAAGGTGGCAGTATGTCCCCATTAGTTTTAAATCAATCAATCGAAACTCAGCCCAAAAATTGGATGGTGTCGTTACTTTATTAATGGTAAATAATAATAATAAAATGATTACAATTTATTGTTATGTGTATTATATAAATACAGATTTATTGTAAACGCAGGAATGACGTGATGTTGTAGGCCAAAACCTAGAAGCGAGTTAAAAGGGGCTTTAAAATCAGTTTTATTTTTGTTTTTAAATGGGGTTTTGGTTAAATGCTTAAAAAACAAATTCTGTGGTGAACACACGTACGTTCAAGATACTTTTACGATTTATTGAGTGTCACTCTCGCTGACTGAATGGGACTACAGAGGTTATATATATATATATATATATATATATATATATATATATATATATATATATATATATATATATATATATATATAAAATCTTTTCCATCTACTGAAATATCAAAAACTGAAAGAGTTGTCGGAAGCTTCGTGATAGTGACACTGATGTCATGTGACTGCAGTGTAATGTGGTTTAGCTTTTGGCTTCTGCAGATTGTATTTACGCTTTAAACTTCACAAAAGTTGTGTTCATTGGTTAAGATTATACTGATTAACAAAATGTGTTAGAATCATAAACGTTTGTTAAGTCACAGACCTTATTTTCTGCAGCAATAGGCTTTATGTCGAGCGTCACGTGACCAAACCGGAAAACGGGTCTCGTCGCATCCGCTTGTCAGAGAAAGTGTTAACGGCCGTAAGTACTGACTAAGATATCTATGGATTTGTAAGGTAATCAGCTAACCTACCTATTTCACTTTGTTATTGGCGTTTTATTCCATTTAAATATCTAAACGTTGCTGTGAAGAATAAAAAATATAAAACGTTTAAATATCACTCTTCACATGTGAGGGATATTGGTTATGCTAATCTTTGAAAGCTCCTTTTAAGTTATCTTGATTAAAACCGCAAAAAATTTCATGAAGCACATACAAAAGATCTGGACCGGAAGCGATGAGACCCGTTTTACAGAGAATGCGGAAGTAAGTTGTGCATAAAGCCTATCCAAAAGCCAATTTGTCGAGGGAACCATGGTGACGCTGACTTAGCGGTTGGCCTACAAAAATACCTCATCCCTGTACAACTCTTTTGAAGAATTACCGGTTTAGTAAAATTAAATTACTACAAAAAAACCTAAAGAAGAGTTAGAATAAGGGGTGTTGAGAGGATCATTGATTTCTAATTTATGTTCATTGGAAACAGGCAAATAATGTAGACGGCAGAGCTTTCTTCACGTCATGCTCCCATAGGTCACTTTTCATGCAATGAAATCTTATTTTAGCAGCTTTGATAGGTTGGAAATATTATTTTTGTGCAAAAACATGCTGTAGACCATATCAGAGATTTTGGATTATAGGATAAATGCTATGTTACAAATTATGCTTGGAGGTATCTGACCGGTTAGTGATGAATCAATAAGAATCAAAAAAGGCTACAGTATAATTTTCAAATGCAATCGATACAAGTATGAATGAAACAAAATAAAGGGGGGGGGGGGGGGGGGGGGGATATATAGAAAGTTAAGATGCCAAAAAGTACAAGATAGAGCATAAAGAGACATGATTACAACGGGAGAGATGAAATTGAACAGAATTTTAGGGATGTCACACAAGATCACAAGCAAGTCTAGTCTGATTTTGCTATCATTTATTAGTTATGTTCAGATTCACACAGAATCAACATGATCAGCTACAAAGGAAACAGGATGGCAGGAAAATCAACAATCAATGTAGGCTATAGCGTGAATCTGAAATGCAGCTTTGTTGAAAGTGCACTTTAAGCAATGATGATTAGATGGGTAGAGACACATTTGCACAAGTAAAAAAGAACAAAAAAGACTATAAGAGACAGTTTTTAAATGATTATTTACAACCCTCTGAAACACTGTAAGCAGCACAGTCTTTGTATTGTAGTCTTTGATATAAATTACAGCATGATCTACATGGTGTCTTATTTTGGGATGCGTCAAAACAGGGAAGACTAATGAACGTCTTGTTAGTTTAAAGCTTTCAACACATCACATAGTCCACAGTTACAAATAGATGAGCTCTGAGCTGAATTGCACAGTATAATACTCAAAGTATTTCTGTAGCATAGTATGCACATTTTCTACAAACACAGAATGCCCTTCTAGATTTGATAAATGTAGGGTAGAACAGAATACACTGCAGTGCATAGAACACTATATCTCACAATGCAATGCAATCTAACCCTTTATCTAATGAAAGAACTGCAAGATAACCATATTTTGTGTGTTTATAACTCACTGAATTTTTTTCTTGTAATTAGGTCATGTTACAAATGATGGTTATGTGCATAATCCACTTCGTTTCACGTGCTATTCTTAAAGAAACATCAGGCAGTTCATAGTACATACTGTTCAGTATGCAGCAAACTAGTATTTCATTTCAATAACAGCTAAACTATCATTCAAAAGTTTGGGGTCAAAACGTTTTTTTGTATTAAAAAAAAGTGATTTCTATCAAAATATTAAGCAGCACAATTTTATTCTGCTTTTAGGCAGCATTTCAGAATGATTTCTGAAGGATCATGTGACACTGAAGTCTGGCATAATGATGCTGAAAATTCAGCTTTGATCACTGGAATAAATTATACTTTTAAAATATATTTAAATACAAAAATAGCTATTTTTAAATTCTAATAATATTTCCATATTGTTTTTACTATGTTTTTATCAAATAAATGCAGCCTTGATGAGCTGAAGAGACTTCATTCAAAAACACACAAAAATAACTTACGTACCCCAAACTTTTCAACAGAAGTGTATGTAATTGTGAACATGATATTAGTCAGATCAACACTATCAAGTGTATGTCAGTCAGATGAATTTGGGATGTGTGTTTTTAATACTACACTACTCCATTCAGACATGCCACCCACCACACGCACACACACACAGTGACACTCACGGCTAGTCAGGCGGAAGAAATACCTGGGCTGGGCCGCTTGTGAACGCATGCCGGCGGAGTGAAGTCGGCCTCAGGTAGACTGCCCTCGTAAGGAGGCGGAGAGATCGGTGGAGACGGAAGCAGAGTGGAGTTAGGGCTGGTGATGTCCCCCTCCCCCACCAGAGTCAGATCGCCCAGCCCTTCCTCCTCCTGGCCCTGGGGACCGGTGGGGCGTAGGATAGGGGAGAGTGGGGTGATGAAAGGGATCGAGTCAGGGCTGGGTGCACGGGGGTGTCCGTTAGAGGAGCTGGGTTTAGGGGGTTGGGGGTTTGTGGTGGTGTGGCCGGGTTTATGGGAGGTTGGGGTCGAGCAGGCAGGAGGTTGGGGTTCGGGATCAGGATTCACACGGAGAAAGTCGGGAAGCACGAGATCTTCTTTTCTCAGCAAGCCTCTCTGGTCATCGACGCGACTGCTCTGGGCCCGACTTAGCAACTCGAAAAATTCTAGAAAAGAAGAGTGATTTAGACTAGTAAACAGTAACCATTATAGCTTGTAACCCGGATAAAATTACCCCGAAAGACAAAACATGGAACAGTTACTTGACCCAGAAAAGTATTGGGACGTTTCTGCCACTTTTAAAAAAGTAAAAAAAGAACAATATATATATATATATATATATTACTTTTTTAATGTTGTTAATGTAAACTAAAACTATTAAAAATATTTTTTGTCAAATTAAATTATATATATATATATATATGTATGTATATATAAATGGTAAATGGACTGCATTTATATAGCGCTTTCATAGACTTAGTGGCCACCAAAGCGCTTTACATAATACCTCACATTCACCCATTCACACACTCATTCTTACACCGACGATTCATACATTCATACATGTGGGTATATATATAAATATATATATATATATATATATATATATATATATTGAAGTACTAAAATTACAATAAATTAAATTAAAATAAATTAAAACAAGACTGTAATTTTAACCCTCTGGGGTTGTTCGTTTCAGAGTCACACTCGGGGTGATCGGGTCCAAATGGATATTAAAAATATTTAAAAATATATATATATATATTTTAAAAAAAATCAGAATTTGTTTTTTACTCGTTTTTTATAATATTTTTCTTTTCTTTTTTTTGAGAAAAAAAGTTTTGAGAAAATGTAAAAAATAAAAAAAAAATTATAATTAGTATTAATTCAATAATTATGACAAAATTTCCCCCCATTGAACACCACAAAATGTTTCCCCCCATTGAACACCAAATTTCGGACCATTCCGAGGAAGCTGTGATTCTTAAAAATTTTTTATTTAAATTCTTCAGGTCCATTTAGGCCGAACAACCCCAGAGGGGTTACAAAAACAAACTTAAATTTAAATAATAACCGAAAATATAAATAAAAGCCTGATACAAAATATGAATGAATACTATAATGATATACAAATAATACACAAAATAACATTGAAAAAATTAACCATTTTAAAGAAAGAATACTCTTTTCAACAGTGGGGCAAACACATTTGTAGATGTTACTTAAATTCTCAAATACCTTTTGACAAAAACAATGGACATAATAACACTGAAAAGTCAGCGAAAAGTGTAAAATAAGTACCTTCTGCTTCATCTATATGATTCTTTTTCCCTTTCTTCCTGTCTGATGCTGCTGTCCGCGGATGCCTGTCTTCAGCATCTCCTTTCAACGGTTTCCCCGCTGAGATGTCGTCTCTCTAGCAAAGCCGCAAAGACAGATGTAGGACGACTTGAGTATTTGGCAGAATGTCTTACAGACTGACATGTTCATGAAGGTTTTATTTCCCTTTATAAAATAGGAATTTTGTCTGAACTCTAGAAAAGTCTGTTAGCATGCATGTACCCACAAGTTCATGCTCAGCACATCCATACATGTTTAGAGTTATTAATATACAGAGAATGCTGTAAATGCATCGAGAGCATGTTGTTGGATGAATCAACATGTGGGTATTTAGAGGAACGAAGCAGACAGGACATCTCACACTATCAGTAGTCACTCTCACCTCTCTTAGGAGACCTTTCTTGGCAGCTGGTGTTTTGGAGTTGAGTGTTTTAGACTTGTCTGGTGAAGAAATACAACAAAACAATTACACAAAGGAATGTTGAAATGACCTTGAACACAATTACTTGATAATATCAGGGAGAAGTGGGAAAGTAAATAGTGCACAAGGCCATGCATAAGTGTGTGTGTGTGTGTGGTTCAGGCATTCCCTACGTTATGAGGAAAAAAAGCCCCCACAATTTGTTACTTTGTGGGAACATTTTTTGATCTAACTAAATTATGTTTTTTGAAAATGTAAAAATGCAGAAAAATGTCTGTGATGGGTAGAGTACAGTACAGTTTGTACAGTATAAAAATCATTGTGTGAGTGTTTGTGTGTACCTTTGGCTGGATCAGCCCTCTCCAATACAACTCGTAGACCATCAAGGTTTGATATCGGGACTCCAAGATCCAAAATCTCTGTCTCGCCACTCTAAAAATGTAAAAAAAAAAAAAAAAAAAAAAAAATGTAGCATTAGCCTAGCCTCTAGACAACTTTACAAAATAATTTAGCAGTTATTGATTCTTTGAATCAAAATGAACAAATCTTTTGTTGTGTCATTTGGTTCATTCAAGAGTTGACTCTGGAAAAGATTCGTTCATTTTGATGAACGAGTTTGAATAGGAGAGTCACGAACGCGCATCACAGAACAGAGCAAGGCAACCATTTGAGCTTATAAAAAAAAGCGATCGTTTCGCTTGATAAGACCCTTATTCATCGTCTGGAATCGTTGCAGTTTGCACTGAAACTCTCATTTGGACTTTGAACCGTTTGGTTCCCATTGAAGTCCATTATATGGAGAAAAATCCTGGAATGTTTTCATCAAAAACCTTAATTTCTTTTTGACTGAAGAAAGAAAGACATGGACATCTTGGATGACATGAGTAAATTATCAGCAAAAGTTTAATTACCTCGTCTGTGTAAAAATTACAGTTGATATTTTTTAAAATCCTGTCATTATCATTATTTAATAGACTGGGGTGGGGTTTAATAAGTTTTACTTCTTCCCACTCCATTTCAAGCATAAGTGTTAGAAGTTATTATTATTGTCTATCTTTTCTGTTGTCACACTATCTTGCTTGAAATAAATAAGAAATGAACTATAGCAACAATCGCTTGGGCTGCTCTAGCCTGTGCTATACACTCTCACTCTACACTAGTGTTGGGTATCATTATATGATATAACTATCCACAAAATACTGTTTAAATGAGCAAACTGAAAAAAAAATACAAGCTGCACATTTCACATCATCTGGAATGTCTTGCACCATCAAACACTGTTTTTGCTTGTTTTAACTTGCTGTTAGCACCTGCTACTATATCTATAGTTTTAGCTATGTCCCACACTCATATAGATCTTCCACGCTTTTAAAGGTTAATGCTAAACGTCTGTGCTAAGCGATATAAGTAAAAGCTTCATAGACCACTGGCTAAAAATAAACTAGCTTTCATGCTTTGCAGAGCTGGGAAGTGGCTTTGTTTTCAAGCCAGTACAGTCGTTCCTCTCTGCTTAGTGCCGTCTTCCATTAACTTCTAAAAGATGGGTTAGTTGGGCACGGTTTTACATTTAAGAGGGGGAAAACGGCAGCGGAGAAGCAGCGTTCTTGCTATACCACATAACTCCACACCCTATGACACTGAACCAGCTAAAGAAACCATCTCACACCAGGAAATCCTATTGTTTTAAATTTGAGATAATATTATAAAAATGCATCCTAAATTAGATGAGACATTTTGGGATTATTAAGTATGCAACGCAAAAATATACAACGTATCATACCACAGCCAATCACTTACTATTCTGGCCACCAAATCGCCAAGGTGGAGTCCATACTTGGCAACCACAGGACGCAGAACCTCAGTCACAGGTTTTGTGGGTTTTGCTTTCAACCCAACCGATCTGTTAATGGGTACCAGGTCCAGTCTGAAAATAGAAAAGAGGGTGGATTTATTTATAGTTTAGCGCCGACCACAAGACATTTGTTTGATAGTCTTTCTACATTTGGTCCTCTTAGAGAAAACAGATTGTGCTGGTACTGAAGACGACATCCAACTGCAAACTCCAGTAAAAGTTTAGGGATAATCATGAACCTTCAACCGAGCATTACAATTTTCCAGATCACGTGAAAGACAGAGATGACGATGATAAAATGTACCTGAACAAAGTGCGTTTCTCAAGACGAAGTTCTCGGGAGCTGAGGGTATTACTATCCTGGTCCAACACCAAAGGCTAAGAGGGGAACAATGGGAGGGGGGAATGGGAAATCACTGACAAAGCTCAAGTTTAGCATTCCCAGTATAACTAAAGTAGACTTTATGAAGCTTGTGAAGGGTCTCTCTACCTTCTCTCCTCCAGTGAGGAAGAGGTCGACAGCAGCCAGGTTGATGTGCTGTTTTTGACAGAGCTCTAGCAGCACCTGTCTGATGGAGGCGCCCTGTCGTAGAGGAATGGAGCAGCTTGAGCCGTCGGGCAGGATTACTCTACACGTCCTGCCGCATCGATCTTTGTCCTTTTCCCAAACAGAACCTGAACGTCTCAGCTCACACTGCTTTAGACATTACAAACCCAGAGAGGCAAAAACATTGGTTTGTTCATGTGCCAAATTGCTAAACAGCCTATAGTTAGTTTAATGAAACATATTATGTCATATTAGTAGTGGGAAAATTGTCTATTAATATTTTTATTAAGGTAACACAAAATAATGTTTTGTTTATATAGAGGGAATGCATTGACGTCACTTTCCCGCCAGAACAACCCCCCTCAGCCTGACTGAGTGGCAAAAGATCTGCTGCGTGACTGGATTTAATAGGGGAAACTGCGAAAATGCGACTAAAACAAACAATTTTATCAATTTAAACTAAATGTTGGACTCACTTACTAAAGATCCAATGATCCATGGATATTGACATGCTGCCAGGAATCGTGTTGCCTGACGTTTATGTTTGCCTGATTTCGACACCGGGGAAATAAAAGCAATATAGACCTAAATATAAAGCAAATTTGCCTATTGACGCTTTATATAAATACAATATAGTTAGGTCTAAATCCGGGTGATCACTGTTATCAGTGTTTATAGCCTATCATATCGTCCAGCCCTAAAACTTTATAGTTTTTTTTTTGGTCTGTGTTTATTAAAAAACATCCAATAATGCAGAATGAGTATTGATAAATATTTAATGGCCGAGTGTTAATATATATATATATATTAGGGCTGTCAAACGATTAATCGCGATTAATCGCATCCAAAATAAAAGTTTGTGTTTACATAATATATGTGGTTGCACTGTGTATAATTATTTTATATATATAAATACACACACATGCTTGTATATATTTAAGAAATATTTTCATACTGCATATAGATTTATATAATATATAAATCTATATGCAGTATGAAAATATTTCTTAAATATATACAAGCATGTGTGTGTATTTATTTATATAATATAAATGTGTGTGTATTTACATATATAATATATAAATCTATATGCAGTATGAAAATATTTCTTAAATATATACAAGCATGTGTGTAAATATTTATATTTATATATAATATAAATTATATTATAATTTATATTATATATAAATATAAATATTTAATATATAAATAATATATTTTTCTTAAATATACATGCATGTGTGTGTATTTATATATATACAAAATAATTATACACAGTGCAACCACATATATTATGTAAACACAAACTTTTATTTTGGATGCGATTAATCGCGATTCAAAATGAAAATGAACTGCTGACTGGAGTCCAGGGGTTTCTGTGAATTGCAGCGATCCATTTGCTCCTCTTTCTATAGCAGTCTGTTAAAATATACTTCAAGTTTTTTTTGTCAAATCTAGTTGTACAGTCAATCGCAAATCTCTTTCCCACTTTATACGTGTTGTGTTTGTTTTTCGCGGCATTCACGCTGAAAACATATACAGCCGCTCAGTCTTTTTGCCACTCACTGTGAGTAACTGCAGGCTGACGGAGATGTCACGTGCATACCCTCTATTACACTAAGAACACTCCTGTAACCTGTGGTAAAATCACTGTCATGTACGATCACAATTCTTGCTTTGATTTGCTGAAAAAGCCTCCCATTGCATGTCTAATGGCTAAATATTTGTGTAACTCCCTAGTGTTCTTAATAGTGCACTCCTAAACTCCCTAATGTAACTCCCAGTCCTCTTACCTCATTCTTTCCTCCGGAACAGGTAGTGTTGAGCTCTTGACTCGCACCAGAAGACAATGAACCCTGAGACTCTCTCCGCCCATTACAGTCTGTCCACACATATGGATAACCAATCACAACATAGCAAATGTCATATACTATACATTAAACTGATTTTGCGTGTTTACTGTGCAAACTGTGTAATGTGCAAAACAATTACCAAAATAATCAACAAATTAACTTTGCTCTTGAAAAGTATGGGCCTGGGACTAAATCTACACATTAAAGACATTAGAAATAATAAATGAAGAAGATATTTTAGTAGGATGAATGTTTATGAAAAAAACAAAACATGCTTTTCCTGCACAGTTTAAAGTGACAAAAAGAAAGAAGCTGAAATAAGTTTTTCATAAAAATCAACCCCACCGAACCCCCAAGTTCCAGAAGTTGAAGATGTGTGCACATTGAAAAAGCTGACAGGACATACGGTCACATCCAATTCAACACGTTATAGGGAAAAAATAAAGCTAGGTGTGTGTCTATCAAGTTTTGTACAACTGTTTATGATGTTTTCCTTTCAAAAGAACACTTTTTAAAGGGTTTACATGCCTTAAATCTTATTAAGCATGATCAGAATAAGTACTCATTGCTACATCAACAGCAGACTAGGTCAGATCTATGAAAATATAAGATGATTTGAAAAGAAGAAATGAAATCATGAGACATTGTTTTGAAACTCACGGTAAGGTAAATCTGGGGCTTCTCTTTTCTTTTGTCCTTTCCCAATACTTGGATATCTGTAGCGGGAGAAGAAGCCATTTTTCTTATCAGAGTGTTTCTCTCTGAGGTCATCACTTGATCTGCCTGTTTTGGGCTTCTTATTTTCCTGTTAAACAACATGACACAATTGAGATAGAACACAGCAGTGAATCAGGCTAAATTAGGAAATGTCAGTATACTTAACGTCCAATAAATGCTTTTAAGCAAGAAAATAAGCAGCATAATGGCCAAAATGTTATCTCATGGAATATTTTATATTATATAACATTATAATTTTACATTATTTCATTATTTTATATAAAATCAGGCAAGGAAATATGCCTTTTATTTGTAAATTATGACTATTTTTGATCTAAAAAACAAACATTATAAGAGAAAATCAGGAAACATTATAAAATAATAAAATAACCCCATGTCAGGGGACCTTTTGAGATTTGTATTCCAGCACAGCACTACAACAATAATGAATTGAACCCTTCACAATAGATACAGTAAGCAATTAACTCTATTAGAGCTACCTTGCAGTTTATCTAATTATTAATAAAATACCTTTCCCACCTGTTGAGTAGTAAAAATGCCATCTCCATGTCGCTTTTACAACATTTCAAATCCCTTTAGCCAGAGCAACTTTTCTCTATTTACGTATATTACAAGACAGGCGAGTGACATATGTACGCAATTTTATACAAAGAACATCCTGCCGTGTCTAAAATATAAACACTTACCATAATAGTGAATCAAGGTGAGACAAAAACTCGTTTTGGAAGAAGAATTCATGGTGTATTGACTGATTATGGCCAAAAAAAGGTTTTATAATGTGCCTTTAATATGAATAGTTTTATGGATTTGATATTATTTAATATTATTTTAATATATTTGTAAAAATTAGGTAGGGATGCATTAAAACAGCAAAATGTAATGTTGCTTGGTAACCGTATACAACTAATAAAAATAGTTTTTCACATTACTCACAAACCTTCCTTGAGTAATTGTTGCTGTAGTGAGATTAGTACCTTTTTAGGTGTGGAGAATGTGGAACGGTCAGAGTTCAAGCTGTGCTTGGAGGGGGCAGGACTACATGGGATTGGGCAGGGGTCAGGGAGAGGTCGGCCTTCTACCTCAGCCATCAAACACTCCTGATAGAGAGTGGACTTCAGGAACCGAGCATAACTGTCCATCTTCA
Source organism: Cyprinella venusta (assembly GCA_038021265.1). Classification (NCBI taxonomy): domain Eukaryota; kingdom Metazoa; phylum Chordata; class Actinopteri; order Cypriniformes; family Leuciscidae; genus Cyprinella; species Cyprinella venusta. The sequence goes on from CM075864.1 coordinate 48,389,962, forward strand.
TCAGGTTAAAGATCTGCAGGGACGAGTCAATGTTCAAGAAGGTTATTCTCGATTGCCAAACAATGACAACTGTGTGAATGTGAGAGTTTAATCATGTGTGTAGATCGACCTGTAGCTGCGGCTGTTTGAACATGTTAGGCTGTGGAGCTGTCAGGACGTCGTCAGCAAGTTGAGCTTGACTATCGATGTTCACCGGCATAGTAGCTTTACTTGAGAGGAAACGATTGTAGATCTCTTTGGCCTTCTGGGACAGCTGAAAAACATCAAAAATATGATTAAAATACGATAAAAAACCTATTGACCTGCATGCTCATAAGTGTGAGTAACTGATGACAGAATATTCATTTTTAAGGGTCCATGAGGATTTCAACAGGAGAAAGGAGATTAAATATGTCTCACTGAGTGAACCGTGTATGTGTTGCAGATGATTACCTGCTTTTTGTCATGTTCAGGAACTTGGCTAAAGCATTCACAGGCCTGCCAGAATAAGATGTTTTCCTCACTAAACTCCTTCTTTAGAAACTCCTGCAGGAACATAAAACAGTACATTTGGATCTAAACTACTATCCTGTGACATTAATACATTTCTACTTTATGATATGGTGTCAACAAATGAATCAACACAAACTATCAATCTGATATACACAAAGGCAAGCCTGTCAAAAACTCACTGGCCATAAAATAATTATTTAGTTAACAATAGCCACGTCTAAGACAAACTGCAGTACTTACAGAAAAATAGCGGACACCCACAGGATCTTGGAGCAAACGCTCAAAGCTGATGGCCCAGGATGCAACACGGCGCTCTGAGAAGCGGCAATGGTTGTTGACGCAAGGCAGACTTCCATTACTTTCCAAACTGCTCACGCTGCCGCAGTCATGACGCTTGACTCCACTGCGCTCTGGACCGGGCAAAAAGTAAATATCAAAGTCGAGATGATTTAGGATGAGATTCTTGAACTGTTTCTGGTCTGGATCACAAAAATAAAATCGCTTCTCTGTTCTGAGATGTCTTTAACATGAGGAAAGGAGTGGGGATGGTTTTAAATGTTAAGATGTTCTACACACAGCACAAGCGTTAAAGGAGTAGTTCACTTTTCAAATAATTTTTGCTGATAATTTACTCACTCCCATCTCATCCAAGATGTCCACGTCTTTATTTCTTCAGTTGAAAAGAAATGGTTTTTGATGAAAACATTCCAGCATTTTTCTCTGTATAATGGACTTCATTGGGAACCAAACGGTTCAAGGTCCAAAGGAAACTTGCAAACTGTTCAAAGGGCTTTAAACGATTCCAAACGATGAATAAGGATCTTATCAAGTGAAGCGATTGCTCATTTAAAAAAAAAACAAGTTAAAGTTTTATAAGCTCAAATGCTCGCCTTGCTCTGTACTGTGATGCACGTTCATGACTCTCTTGTTCGAACTCCTTCATCAAAATGAATGAATCTTTTTCCGAGTCAATTTGTTCATTTTGTTCGTTGAATGAACCAAATGACTCGGAAAAGGATTTGTTCATTTTGATGAACGAGTTCGAACAGGAGATTCACAAACGGGCATCACAGAACAGAGCAAGGCGAGCATTTGAGCTTATAAAACTTTAACTTTGTTATTTATTAATTAAATGAGCGATCGTTTCACTTGATGAGACCCTTATTCATCGTCTGGAATCGTTTAAAGCACTTTGAACAGTTTGCAGTTTGCACTGAAACTGTCTTTTGGACCTTCTTGAACTTTGATTCCCAATGAAGTCCATTATATGGAGAAAAATCCTGGAATGTTTTCATCAAAAACCTTAATTTCTTCTCGACTGAAGAAAGAATGACATGGGCATCTTGGATGACATGGGGGTGAGTAAATTATCAGCAAAAGTTTTTTTCAAAAGTGAACTACTCCTTTAACAATGGAATTGAAAATAATTACTGTTTTCAAACAGGTTTCCATCAGTCTGACATTGGTTAGTCAAACATTGTGTCACTCAAAATTCACACCATTGTTTGAGCCAGTTATGAGAGTAATGTAGAAAATACCACAAGAGACAGTGTTTACACATTTTGGGAAAATCAATGGTACTGTTTTTATCATGTGTAATATTTGTTTTCTTACTTGCAGTCAGACAAGTCCAGACAAACCTCAAAACTTTCTCAGGTAAATACCGCTGTCATAACTTCCTTCAGGCAATTCAGAGCAAACATCCTCACTGGGCTGCTAACAGTTCTATTGACACTTTTTTGCTTCTGAGATGCCCAAAAGGGTTCTCTGAGCACTTTGACCTAAGCCAAAAATTTTAAGTGTAACTTTCTACTCAAGACCTGTTTTAAGGGTGTATAAATACAAAGTACATAACTCAATAAGATAATGGAAGTAAATAGATTATAAAATACACACACTGTTCAAAAGTTTGGGGTCTGTACTTTTTTTTTCTGAAAGAAGTCTCTTATGCTCACCAAGGTTGCATCCATTTGATCAAAAATGCATTAAAACCTTAATATTGTGAAATATTATTACAATTTAAAATAACTGCTTTCTGTAATATTTTTTAAAATGTAATTTATTCCTATGATCAAAGTTAAATTTTATCATTTTCATTGTTTTCATTTTTACACGATCCTTCAGAAATAATTCTAATATTTCCTGCTCAAGAAACATTTCTTATTATTATCAGTTATGAAATTAGTTGTGCTGCTTGATATTTCTGTGGAAACTTTGATACTACTTTCAGGATTCTTTGATGAATATAAAGTGCAAAACAACATATGAAGAGTTCAGATGCAAAAGCCTCTAAGTGTCATTTGAAATTTTCTTCTAAAATGATCATTTTTATCAAGCTTATGTATTCAAGTTCAGTAATTTCACTTAAATGACAATTAATGGGTAATCTTCATTGCATTTTAAGTGAAATTACTGAATTTAAATATACAAGAGGCTTTTGCATCTGAACTCTTCATATATATATATATATATATATATATATATACACACACACACACACACACATATATATATATATATATATACATACATATATATATATATATATATATATATATACACATACATATATGTATGTATATATATATATTATTTTATTATGTATATCTTTACATGAGTTGAATGCATCCTTGTTAAAAAACTTTTGAAGAGTAGTGTATAATTTATAAAATTAATAACATATATAGCTCAACTATATTATACAATTGCAACAGATTACTTTAATTACACAATAAAATCTGTTACTCATAAATATATATTTAATATTAGCCTATATTTATATTTTGGAAAAAGTGAGGGTTTTTTTTTTCATTCTCAGAGTAAAACTTAAGCTTAAATTATGATCATGTACTTTTCTTGTACCATTTTTATTTTATCTCTTCATAGACAAATCAACACTTATACCACACAAAAAAATGGATCACACATTAATCAGTGCTTTGAGTCTAAAATATTTATTATAACAGCAATCTCCACTTAAAGCCAACTGACAGCAGAATTCACAACTTCCCGAATTGTTGTTGAGAAAGGGTTTAAACAGAGTACTCACCTCCGTCTGACGCAGCCGACTGAAAGAGAAGAAAAAAAGACATGAATGAGCTATTGCCATCCTGACTTCGGTGGGGTAGAGGAGGAGAAAAAGAGGACAGAGGTAAAGTCACTGAGCTGGAGAAAAGGCCTGCAGACATCTCAGCAGCCTCTCTCATCTTAACTGAATGTGTCTGAGATGTGTTTGTTGAGAGGGGTGGGCTTTGACATATGGTCGTTGATGTAGTAACACGCAGCTGTTCACACCTCTGCTCTGGTTACCCCCCACAAAACACACACACTCCTGCTTCTCTGAGCATGAAATGAAAACCAAATTATGGGAGTAAGAATGCAAATCAATATCCAAGTCTCAGGTACAACTATACAAATAATAACTTCTCTGCCAATTCGTTTACATTAGCATCACGGCTAACAGAGGTGTGAGTGTGTGCCTTGGTAGGCTGGGAGCAAAGCACATGGACAAACACACATCATGTTTGTTCAGTGGGAGGAAGTGTAACGGAATGAGGGCAGTTATTGAGGGACAGCAGAAGGACACACAAAGGAACAGAGACTTTTGTGAGGAGAATACAAATGAGATTTTACAAATGTAAAGGCGGGAGATAGAAGTTCTTTGTTGGCACATAATAAAACGATGGAATCAGATTCGTGAGTCACAGAACCTCTGGACAATGTTTACTGAGTGATATCATGCATGAACTTGCACTATTCTATCTGGTGCCGTTTATCTAGACGGATTTGTTGTGCCGAGGGTTTTTAATTTCAGCCGTAGGCACTTTTCATTGTGTGCCCTGCTGAACTAACACCCGTCCAAAAAAATATTTGCTTCTCTCAATGCATTAAAGGAACAGTAATGCAGTTACAATGCAAGTCATATTAAAACTTGCCCCATTTAAGCCATAAGGGTTAATACTTTTAAGTACTAGTCTTCTAGGAAGATGAAATTATGCATATACCGTGAGCTTAGAATTATAAGGTTCTATCTCCACTTTTGGTCGAAATTGAGTTTGACATAATCTCATCCATTAGGTGTTTATTAATGCCTGTGTGGTGTTATTTTTGTTATTAAAAAAGATTAATAGATAAAGCTATAATAGAAGATTATACTACATAACAGTTTTGCCAGCTGGGATGTAAAAACTTTGATGCTCAATATCTCAGAACTACCCTAAACGGAGATAGAATCTTATCATTCTAAGCTCACGATACATCAATTATATATTAATAAGTAGATACATAATATTTGACATAAATAACAAGGTTAGGAAGCAAATTTACTCACAGTAGTCTATTATTAACATGTATAGAAATAAATAAATAAAAGCTCAACTTGCATTGAATCCATTTTTTAAAGAGCTCTGGTTTTCATTGTTTTTTATATATGATATTTGACATTTAGCTGCATAAAAGTCACACAATATGAATAGGAGCATTCATATCTGTCTGTAATGGCAATGAGTTAAAATAGCAGCTCATCAACACTCAGAAATGGCACATTCCAGTCCCAGTGTGTCACTATTATCAAATCTGAGCTCACCATGACTAACGGAGAGCTATTTATATGCTAATAAAAGACAAGGATTCTGAGAATCAAGAACGGCTAAAGGCAGAAACAAATGATTGGGGTTCATGTGAAGGCCATCATTCTGTTATCTTGCAAATGGTTTTGACCAGTGATACAAGAAGAGCTAAGCATGAATACTTTTGTGATGATCTAAGAAAAAAAGAGAAGAATAAGGACATGAGGTGCTTCCAATCACTTTTTTCAAAACATTTGTGCAATAAAAAAATATTTATTTAATTCATATTTATTCATATTCACTAGATTAATTAGATCTTTATTATGTTGCTATGGAGTTGCTCTAGATGTTTGTTTGCTTACAGTCCCAAGTAGTCAAGCCACCTTTATTTATACAGCACTTTATACAATACAGATTGTTTCAAAACAGCTTTACAGTTATAAACGAGAAAATGATTTAGGCCGTGTCCACCAAGGCATTTTTCCATGCGCCTGGCGTAACGAGGCGATGAATGTTTTTTTTCACGCTGAAGCGCAGTGGGCCGAACGTTTTTTACTGGTCGAAAAATGTTCAACTTTGGATAAAACGCAGCACTCATCACTGCCACTTTTTACCCATCCGTCCAATCACAGTGGAGGAGGGGCGGGACTAAACCACACTGACCAACTGTCACAACATTCTTTCTGTACAACTACATTTCACCGACCAAAATGGATGAATTTTTTTTTTTTGGATGAAACAAATTGTCTGCAAAATAAGTTACAAGTAAACTCTGCTGCGGATATTCTGTATCATAGCAACGAAAAGTATCAATGAAAAGTCAAAACACTATCAAGCGCCCAAAGCACGGCGTCTTCAGCAGAGCGCCTAGCATTTTCAGCTGGCTAAAAACGCTTTGGTGGACACATGGCCTTAATGATGTAAACAGAATTAATTTCTGCAGTAAAGCAGCTCCAAAAAGACAACAGTAAACAGTCATTATTCAGGCAAGTCATTATTCCTTGCCTTGCCTTGCCTAAAATCAGTTGAGCAAAAGCGCAAGTTAATTATTACACAAAATTATTGTTTTTGGGGGCAATTGTGGCCTAATAGTCAGAGAGTTGGACTTGTAACCCACCTTTTTTATTATTATATGCAGTGACTTAAAGGCCAATTTATACTTCTGCGTAGAATGCGCGCAGTAGGTTCGACATAGCATACGCACAGCGTCTTCAGCAGAGCGTCTAGCGTACCCTTCGCCGTAGCCTGACGCGGACCTCATCAAAAATGTAACTACACGTAGCGATGACGCGGGCCGCAAGATCTGTGATTGACTGGCTTGGTAGCATCGCATTTCCTCCAACGTATTTCCGCACGTACCATTCAAGCGTGCCGTACCAGCTCTCAAAAGTGAAGCCAAAACGTCTCGATCGCCCCCCTGTGACTGGTCCTAGTATAGCTTATAATCCCCGCCTCCCCCTGTTATTCAATGGGACGCGAGACCAACTAAACAATTCAATTACACTTCACATATCCTTTTTCCAAAAATAGTTTCTGTCATTTACTGTAGTTTTTATCACGTTTATGTAATTTCAAGTGTTTGTTTTTAAAATAAGTTTGTTTTTAGTTAGTTATGTGATGATAAAATAACGGTGCTCTGACGTCATGATTGACAGCTGTGATTGACAGGTTGTGCGAGGTAGTCACTGAAGCACCAGCGGACGTTTTTTAATAATGTTGATTATGTGGTTAGTAGTTGTATTTACCTTATTTTAACAAGGTTCTGCAATCGGCAGACATCATTGGGCAGGAACGAAGCAGACAGAGGCAACTTAATGAAAGTGCGGGGCGTGTGCTTGCGTTTGATTCAGCGAGAATGAGGGCGCGGCCTTGATTTCGCGGCTTTACTTCCTGCTCACGACTGCGCATGACTGGTCCCGAAACACGCAAGTGCGCAGACTCAAGTTCAAGATGTCTGCGTCATATCGAGACACTGGCGGCCTCAGTTCTCTCTGATGGAAAAGAGCGAGGGGGCGTCGTCCATCTTTTTTTACAGTCTATGGTACCATCTCCTCCAACATCTTCTCTTTCTGCCTTTTAGTTTCAGAAATTTCACAAAAATTAACTGTTTTTCCACCTCAATAAGCTCCAACTCCAACATGATCCGCTCTCTTTCATTTGCCATTGCTTGTAGTAACCTAGCCACGAGGAATCTAAACACAGTGGACCATTAAAACCCTCCGCCGCCAACTAGCGTTTTGGAGCAGTACTGCAGAGCAACCAAGACCTGAACGCAGAAGTATAAATGCTCACGACAGCGTCACCTTCGTGCGTAGCCTACGCCGTACACCACGGCGTACCCTCGACGCGGAAGTATAAATTGGCCTTAAGTGATATTAAGTTTATCAGGAAGTGACGATTTTGTTCTCTTCGGCTCACTGGATGGAAACTTTATCCAAGTTTATTCGCAAACGTTTTATGATATGCGCAACTTTGGATGGAAACATGGCTAATGATATTCTGATGATATTGTTTCCCAAGCCCAGATGGCTTGTTTCCCTTATTCAATGCTATTTTTTGCCCACTTTATTATCTGTCAGCCATCACCAGAAATCACACGTTTAGAAAAGCAATAGCACAGCTCTCCTCGACAATCTGCATGATTCGAGCTATCATTCATCTCTATAGCATAAACAGTGCAAGACAAGTTACACCACCAAAGATAAATACCTATAGTTTGAGGTATATTTAAAATCCTAATCCTGTAGCATGAGCAAAAGTGATGTTTTTCTTAGTGAGAACAACTATAGGCTACAAACAGTGTTGCCTTCTATAAACATAAACATATGAAAACACTGCTTAAGCCTTGTCTGCAATGTAGGTCTTTTTTCCATCACATCCCAGTCCAAGAATGCTCTTAACACAGTGTACAGACACAAGAGGGATGGCCTTCGAAAACCACAAGCCTCCAGGCCACTTCAAAGCGTAAATGTGTCTTAAAATGGTGAGTTGCTCAGGCCAGATTATGCATCACTCTGAACAACTCAAACTAGAGTTCATTAATAAGATTCATGAGTCCAAGTCCTTCACTGTAACAATCTCAATCCAAGACCCACTGATAAAGACGTTCTCTACCAAACCCACTGATGTAAACCTCACTCCTTATAAGACCAGAAGCAGCCCCTTCTAATTGTAGTGAAGGATGAAGTTAGTAATGGGAAACAGAGGGAGAAAAGACAGAGAAGGGAAGAAAATAAGAAGCTGTGAGCCTGGTTACCATTCGTTTTATGCCACCACCCTGGTGTATTTGGTCAGAAACACTATGGCAACAATTCATCTCAGACCACAGACTGTGAGGCCACCAATGACACGCGTCTCAGGCAGAGGTGCTCTATATATATCACACAGTCCCATGAGCAAGCGTGTTATTAGACGGGGGGTTCGCAGCAGCACGATCTGGTAGGCGTACAGCGTGGCAGGGTTCAAGGGTGCATTGCAGACATCTGGTTGTTGTGACCGGCTGTTGTTGTGAACCAATCAGATGCCTTGGAACTTATGAGCAGTAGAACCAGAGAACTGTATTTATGGAATCCAAGAGGAAATAATGAGGTAACTTGTGTTGAGAAGAAAACATGTTTGGGTCTGCTCACTAAAATAGCACAGGGAGATTTCAATGCATGCCATCAAACCATAATTAGGCTCATTTTCATTTTCAATCATGTCTGTGTAGGTGTATTTTCAAAATTTCTGAGGAAAATGCGAGTGGTTTCCTGATGCTAAAATATTGTAGGTGACACGTTCTGTGTGGTCGCTAGGCTGTTTTTGTTGTCTTATGTATGCTCCGTATAATTTATTACTAGAATTTACCCTCGAGTCTATGGGATGTTTTTTTAGGTTTTATCATCCACCTGATATAAACGGTGCGGTGAGAAGAGTAAAAAGAATAGCATAAAAACCCATGTCCACGGCAACACGGCAACAACATTGGACCCCACTGACGTTCAATGTATTAGACCAAAAAAAAATTGAAGGTGAGTAGATGACTCAAAAGAGAAATATTCCTAAGTGTCAGCAATTGTTATACCTTATGATGTTAAATAAACATGGCACCTTTACATTTTCAGGCCACACGTAGTGTTCCTTAGGCCCTGTTTACACTAGTGATTTTAAAACGCATAACTTTTGCTACCGATACATATGGCGTCCATACTAGGTCCATATAGGCCCTGTCCCAAATGGCACACTCCGGACTTGTGGACTTCCTCAGAGTCCACACTTCGGTGACGTCATGCAGTGCAGACCTATAGGGCCCTTAGCGCGAGTCCGCGAGGGTGCATTGAGAGGTATTTTTGGGACAGACTCGATCGTCACGCCGGAAACAGGAACTCGTTCCTCACGCCTCTGAAAGCCCTAATCCCTCTCCATACGGAGCTGAATAAACGTAAAGAACATCAGTCCCTTTATTAGAAATATATAATATTTATTTTTTAATGACACAAAAATATCATTAAAAAAAATTCCATTCTTTAGCATCGAAAACAGGACTTATTTTATTTTCCAAAATCGTATCCATGTGAACTAAACAGCCTGCTTTTACAGTTCTCACCTGGGCATTAGAGTAGATGTCATGGTTATGTAAATGATAAATACAGATGTACATAATAATAGCCCACATAATATTCAATTTAACACAAAATGAAGACGAGTTTAAGAAAAATGTATAGGTTTCAAAATTTATACTATGTTTATATGACGGTTCTATTTATGTAATGAATCATAATGCAATCGTATATTCAACAGCTATTATTACGTTTGAGAAACAACCACTGGTTGATAATATGTTTGTATAAACTGTAAGTAACAACTGGTAAAATGTACGCCTATGTCATAAAAAAACATAATTAAACTCTTAAATGTTCTCTTCTCAGTCATGTTTACAGTCCGTGAGTGAAATCTCCTCCCATCTGTTGTCTGATTGGCCTTTCGCAAGGATTCCTGGGTAGTTGAAGTGCGCGGAGCCTGCATCTATGCGGGCTTCGCGGAAGACCGCTTCAAGGGTACAAAGGGGGCGCTGCTGAGCACACTTCAGAGCGTTAAAATGCCAAATGGGACACCCTACGGACTCGTGGACTCGGCGAGCACGCGCAATCGAAGTCCACGAGACCGCAAGTCCGCGTGAAGTGCGCGATTTGGGACAGGGCCATAGACTTTTGGGAACGCTGCTGACCCCGTTTTAGTTTGAAAACTCGGGTGCGCTTCACTGTAGAAGGACCAAAACGGAGACTTTTGAAACTTCGAAGTTTATTCTGTTTATGTCATAATATATCATACAGCTAGACCTATAACGAAAAGAAATTTCCAAGCTACAGCTTATTGACGTCATATCCGGGAGATAAGTCAGTACTAATCCTGGGCGAATAGGGCTTTAGTCTTCCTTACAATCACAAATGACTTTCTTCTGATGTCTCTGCACACCTGCTATATTCCCTTCTTCTTGTGAATCTTCACACCTCCATTGATGTTACGAAAGCAACCTTAGCCGCAACTACATGTGTGGCGAAAGCTGCCGAGACTTGCTTCGTTTATATTTCCACATTCTAGACTACATTAGGTGACGACTTGCCCTTTTAACCTCCAAGAAATAATACTGGATTCTCTCAGTTTGAGAGGTTTTTTTTTCAGTCGAAACCATTTACACTACCTCTGTGCTGTCAAGTAAGATCTTTCTTCTTATTCAGGATGTTCTGTGAATTCAAACAAACATTTTCTAGCTTCTTCTTCTGACATTTGTTGATAAAGGAAGACAAAACCCATAGCCAGAGCGCACTATCTCTAGGCTACAGCTAAAAACACCATTACAAAAGACAAGCAGTTGGTCTAAACAAAATATCTTGGCTTGACATAGCATGTTTAAACTGATGTTACACATGACATTGTGACAAATCACAAAAAGCCACAACCACAGACGAGAATACACTTAAAAAATAAAATATTCAATAAATGTAATTAAGTTGAAAAATGTAGTCCTTTTTTAACCAAATAACACCAAAAGTACAAAATTTGGTCAGTGAAAAATCTTTTGGTACAAATTTAAATTAATTTAGAAATGCCAACTTGATGAAATTATGAAAGTGAGAAGGTCTAAGAAGGATTCAAACTTAACTACCACCATGCAACATTTCCATGTGCTTTGCTTCTCTGATGGAAACACCCTACTTCGATACACCTTTAAAATAGCAATATTATTACATAATCCCATTACATATATTTAATTTATTTTCCAATATGTGCCGTTTTACCACACACTGCCTATTGATTTTTATTTACTTACAGATTCTGCTTTAAAAAAAAGTATCATCGGGACTGCATTAATAATTTTTGTTGGTTAAAACCGATGCAAATGGGTTATATAAACGTCTGTTTTACAAATGTAACATAACTTGAAGCAATGAAATAAAATTTGTGACAAATGTTGTTGCTCTGAACTGAATTGAAACTAAGTAAAGTGAGGACAGACGTCCGGACACACAACTGTGGAAACATCAGAGTGTGAAAGGACAGAGTCTCAAGTGCAGAGACTCCCTGCCACAGCTGCTCGGTGTGGGAGTGCAGGAATGAAATAAAACAGCTAATGAGTAAAGCAGCTGGTCTAACCTAACCCGATCATTTGGCTTTGAAAAAAAAAAGGATCTAAACCGGAGTAAAAGACTGTAGCGCAAACTTACCGCTCTTGGGGGACGCTTTTTCCTGAAAGAAAGTCTCCTAATGAGACTCATAGTCAGAAGGCTTCTTTTCTTTGTCTGTGATTTTGGGTTCATTACTGCAACTGCATGTTTGGTTGATTGTGTGCACTGTTTGTATGAATACCTGAAGATCTCCACCCAGGATCAGATAGCGACTTAAAAAGTCTTGTTGGTACACGTTCAGTCGGCCCCCAACATATGACAATAGGCTACAGACTAACTGAATTCTTCTACTGTAGTCGTCATAACCTGTCACACACAATTTATACGACTGATACTTCCTCAAACTGTAACTGATCAGCTCTGAGATCAACATATTCCCTGTCTTCACGTTTGTTTTTTGGTTTAGTGATTTTTTAATTAATTAATTTTTTTATTTAGTTCATTTTCATTCTTCAAACAAAGAATGTTCCTTAAAATAAGTCAATAGTTTGTTATTTGATCATTCATTTTGGCCCATTTTACTAGTATTGATGAAAATATTGTTTTTAATTTGTTCATTTTTTGTTTATGAAATTAAAATTAAAGTGATAATTATTAAAATAATAAGACTAAATAATAATGAAAAATATAAGTATTTGTCAATTTAGAATTATATCAAACATAAAAATGTTTCACTATAAATAAAATAAAAAAAATATTGTTGATATCATTAATATGTAAGTTTCTGAAATAAAGTATTAAAATTAAGCGTTTAATCTTGAGGCTACTATTTTTATTCAACCTATACGCTACAAAGTTGTTGACATTGTTGAATGCCACGCTTACATGACGTCGCTGACGGCCGGCTTACGTCACTTCACAGTTCCTACCGGCGGTGTAGCCTGGATGCCAGCCCGAACTCCGCCCACAACATTTTTTGGACGGGAAGTTCAGTCTGGACTCAATCCATTGAGGAGAAATTATTATCGGTTCAGAAATCATTGGGCCAATCAAATTGCGAGGGCGGGCTTTATACGATGATTGACAGGTGGTCTTCAGTAACGTAATCCTCACGTCGTCAAAAAGCGCTTGTCAAAGATGAGTGCAGCTGGAGAATTGAGATGTATAGATTCCGCTGTCGCGTCTTTTGTAAAATAAATCGACAGCGCATTCATTTTAATAAACAAACAGAGAACTGCAATCAAGGCATTTGTCGATCGGAAAGATATTTTTGGCGTCCTTCCTACATGATTCGGGAAAAGTGTAACTTATCAGCTGGCTCTGACGGTCGCTAAGAAGATGGGACGTAATGAAAAGCCTGTGGTCGTTGTGGTTTCTCCTTTGGTGGCACTCATGGAGAAGTAAGTAAAAGAAGTAACACTCGTTATTTAACTTCTAAAATAAATAAAGTAGGCTACGTTCTGTATTTGAAAACTGCGCTATGCAAAGGAGTTGACTTATGCGTTGCTCTGATTGGTTGGTAGGTCTACAGACTATCCAATTGAGTGCAGAGGGGTTTTTTTGTCCTGGTTCGGTTACGACACGCCTCATAATTAAAGCTCAATTGAGTGGTTTCAGACTCATATTCTTTCTTGAATATGAGTATGACGAAGTCAGGCTACCGGCGGTGAGAATTCAACCATGAAAATGGGGCTTGGGGACAATTTTGTTCTCAGGGGACTGTCTTAGTGGCTTACTACACAGTGAGAAAGCCCCTATTGCCTTTTTGCATATTGTCTTCATTATCGTTGGTCAATAAACATTTTCATATGATAATTTAAAGGAGTGCTAATTGATACATTTTGACATTTTTATTTCTCTTAGCACTAGGCATGATGGGTGGGCCTTTCCCAGACTGAAGCTGCCAGGGATATGCTATTTTGTTATTTATATTATATGCTTTTCATTTTGGTTTCAAACCAACTCTCAACTGTATTTCGGGATTCTGTGGTAGGAAAAAATAGAGTTTGCCAGCCCTATATAGGCTGGGCTGGTGTGTAAGTTTCTGAGTGAGAATACACTGTGAGCTCATGAATGTGTGTGTGAGGGGTTGGGTGTGTATGTATGAGGGAGAGATAAAGAGGGCAGTAGATTTACAATATTAGTTTCCGCTTATTCTCAGTCAGTGGCTCCAGATTAAGGAAGTATCCGTTCTGTTGGGTGAGCTGACTTTATAAAATGACCGATGACTTCACACACTCCTACTTCAGCTGAAATTATTTTTATGTTTAGTTTAAGCTGTGGCCCAGAGCAAATTCTAGTCTGAATTGTAGACTCAGTCATTTTCAAGTCGGAATAACAAATCTCTTCCGCTTATCTCTGGCAGACAACAAACTGCCTGAAAATAACATCAGAGACCTCAGAGGAGACTTCCTTTGAGCCCGACGTAGGAAGGGAAAGCCTGATAAGATGGTTTGCTCAAAATGTGTCTACTTCAAGTGTTCATTATACTACCTGCCAGTATTCATTGGTTTATAAGTCCAGAAAATTTGCCATTGGTTTGCCATTCACCTAATCAGAAGCAGTGACATCTCAATGAAACAACATAATTACAGTGAAGGATGAAAATCAAAACCAGATGCAAAATGGAAACCACAAAATATTGTTTACCAAGGCCATGTATTTTCTTCCCAACCATAAAACGAACCAAAGCAATATCTTAACCGCTGACTTTGAATACATTTGCCTTTGGAAGAACATCCTTGTAATCATCAGGACATAATGCAAAAATCACGTTGACCTGGATCTGATGAGGAACAATGACTGGATCGTCTCCATGTGTAAATAATACCGCATTCACTTAAGAGGTCACAACCGGAGGACTGAGTGTCGGAATGTTTGGCCTCTGGACAGAACTAACAACAATACAAAGCACTACAATACAGTACAGAGATCTATAGTTACAGTACAGGACAATACAGTACAGGATCTACAGCATCCTTCTCCTTTTTATTGATGCTTTTATGCATCATCTGCTATGGGCTGGGTGAATGGTGTTAAAGTTTCTAAACCAGTTTTTGTTGAAACTGCTTTTGTGAATGAGTGAAAGTGAATCCTGTGTAACAGTCAGCTTCAGTCATTGTACTATAAAAATATCCTGTAAGTTTTAGAGCTCAAAACTTCCTTCTGTTTTATTGAAACCAAGCTTAGAAAACGATTTCAGATATTGTCACATTATTACATCATAGGCGAGGAAAGACCGTCTTTGAAGAAGAAAATCAACGCCCACTTCTACATAGTTGCCTCTTTAGCCCTGCTAACTGATTCACGTCATGTAAGAGTAAATAAGAGACGGAAACAAACACAGGATTGCTCCAGCAACAAAACCATAGAGATGCCTCTGAAGATTACAAGACGTTGAGCAGTGCCAAGTAGTGCATTGCGATGCCATTCTTGTAATCCCAACTTTAAAAAAGCGTGGATGAAGTCCCAGTCAGATCGCATCAGTAGGACACAATTGGTTTCTTTGTTTCTGTCAAATCTGAAAATATTTACACAGTGCCACATTTGCATCTGTGATTTGCACAGGATAAACATCTCTCCGCTCCTTTGTTTAAGTGTAAGTCCTGGAGGAAAAGCATCCATCATCATCTAAGCTTAACCCATGACCCCACCCAAAAACACTTTCAAACGTTCTCTCCTTCCTCCCTCTCTTTGTACCGAACCAGCGGTCTTTCAAACTGAAATCTAACACTCATAATTATATGCGGGTAGATCTCTTTCCTGACAAATATAGTTCCCTGTGACCAAGTGTATACCCACCAACTGCTTTCAAAGCAGTCGTGGAGTATTGGAGGGAGACAACCTGTTATATGACCGAAGCAGGCATAAAAGGAATAAGGAAAAATAGTGAGCTGCCTATCTAGACAACATTTTAAGGGGTTCCATATTTAGGCATGCTGGCTTCTAAGATCAATTCAACTTCAATTTCAATCAAATCAAGACATATATATTTTTAAACAATATTATATTTTTTTGCTGTCTTACAAGGGAGCTAGGCACAATATTAAAACTGATGGTCCATGTCAGCAGACGCAACTGGTTACTTTTATAAAGTGCTGATTTGAAAAGATTAATCATGAGGGGTAATAAGCTGCTGTAAATTACTGCTATACGGCTCAAACAGGAAAACAGAGCTGAGCTAAAGAGAGAAAATTAGCCCCCTGGCTGCGTCCAAAACAAAGAAATGCAAGGCATGCATAAGAAAATCTGTGTTCAACCAACATCAAACAAAACCAAACCTTTAACCAGAACCAGAGCACAGCTTCTTTCATCTGAATAAGTCAACGTCTTAAAACAATTAGCTACCAATGAGCAACAATGGTGCATGTCCATTTGAGCCAGACACTCCTCAAAAGCTTTCATGCGATTCTTTATTGTGTTACACCCTGTCTACACCGGACACAATGCAACTATGGACATTCTCGGCGCAGACTGTGTTATTGTCAGATGCACCAGCTCGTGGGTGAAGGAGAAGTCTGTAGAGCAGCAGGTGGACACAGTGAATGCAGGTGGAAGTGATCAGGGTGCTGGCCTTGGTGTTCATTTCACACAGAAAATAATCATTTTTTCCATGCACGTGCCTAAACTCACTATTTATTCATCGCACAGTCTATCTGTGCAGTGCTTCTCAATCAGGGGCCCACATTAAACTTCCAAAAGGTCCACAGGATGACTTTAATTAGTAAATAAATTATTATTAATTATGACTGTCAAACGATTAATCGCGATTAATCACATCCAAAATAAAAGTTTGTGTTTACATAATATATGTGGGTGCACTGTGCATAATTATTTTATATAGATATAATATTTATTTTATTGTATATATATATATAATTTATATTATATATAAATATTTTATATATAAATAATATGTTTTTCTTAAATATACAAGGATGTGTGTGTATTTATATACAAAATAATTATACACAGTACACCCATTATGTAAAAAACAAACTTTTAGTTTGGATGCGATTAATCGTTTGACAGCTCTATTATTAATATATTAACTAGGGCTGTCAAAACGATTAATCACGATTAATCGCATCCAAAATAAAAGTTTGTGTTTACATAATATATGTGGGTGCACTGTGTATAATTATTATATATATATAAATACACACATATGCTTGTATATATTTAAGAAATATTTTCATGTATATTCTGTATATAGATTTATATATAATTTATATTATATATAAATATTTTATATATAATAATATTTTTTTCTTAAATATACATGCATGTGTGTTTTTATATATATACAAAATAATTATACACAGTGCCCCCACATATATTATGTAAACAGAAACTTTTATTTTGGATGCGATTAATCGCGATTAATCGTTTTGACAGCCCTAATATTAACAAACACTATTCAATTTGTAATGTCATGTCTTGTACGTATATACACCAACTGCTTTTTATTATATATATCCACACAGGAAGGAGATGACACTAAAAACCACTTGACTTGATCTAAATTAAAATGCATGTTAATCTAATTTGAACTGGTTTTCCCAATTCACATAGGATTAGATTGATTATTTAAACTTTACAGTTGTAGTTATCTTTATAGTTTTCATCCTTAGTGAGAACGACCCTTTTAAGCGAAATCAGGTCAAAGGAAACATTTCTGTTGGACAGAGGAATAATCACATAGCCTGTGGTTTTGGGTTACCAGACCTGGGAGCACAGGGAGGCCACGCATCTAGAGAGAGAAAACATCGCCCTTTAGCAGAACAGGTGGCCTTTGCTCGAAGACTCAGAAATGCTCTCAAACCACATGGAATAAGGACAAATACTGGCAAATCATCCAAGAAGAATGAATACCAAGTGCAGACTTGTTTCAAAGGATAGGACATGTTTTGCCTTCTCTGGGAGTACATCTTTGAATGTTACAGTAAGTCAAGATGGTGACCTCATGGATAATTGTTATATAGCACCGGTAAACACATAAAAATTAAAGAAAGAACAACAAGAAAAGCAATGGTATTTTACATAGGTATTACCAAAGAGTGTGAAAGTGAATACACTTGGAGAAGTGTTGACAGACCGCTTAAGGCTATATTTAACATAGCAGTTTCAGTGTAGAAGACCAAACCCAGAGGAACAAGAGGAAAGTTTGAGTCCAGCTGAGAAATCCAGCATTGATGTCATCCGTTTCAAGTATGGTTTACTTAAAGTTTACGAAGTATAACGATTTCACCAAACACCACATTGACCAAAACATTCCAATGCAAGACCACACGCACAAATGGAACACTTGAATTTCAAACAAATATCTATTCTAAATATATACAGAACAATCCGTATGCATAGAGTCTCATCCAAAACAGATGCAGTGACTTCAGGAGGGAACTTACAGTAGAGTGAAGAGTCAATGTTGGCTCCATTCGTTAGTATTATTATCCTCAGGGCTCCTGTAGACACCCAGTGTAAATAAGCATGTCCATTCAGCTGCACGCTCTGTGAGTTCACAGGACGAAGCTGAAGTGAATGTGTCTATCTTCCAGTTCTAAGTTCCAGCTCTGTCCCTGCATTCAGACTGTCTGACTTTCCCTTCTGCGCTCTGTCCCTTTTCCCTCCTCCCGTCTCCTTTCACTCTGCGCTTCAGACAGATTCCTCCTCCCACTAACTCAGCTAGCAATAAATCCTCACTCTCTCAGACCTACCGAAAACAACTGTCATGTCATGTTGATTTGAGAAGAAACTCAAAATGTTTAAGTTTATGATTTCAGGCATGTTGTCTTTTTCACTTGCGTAATGTTTTCTGAGGAGTTCTTATGACCTATAGGGAAAGCTTGGATAAATAGTTTGACAGACAGGAATGTTCCAGGTGAGTAGTGTGGGTGTGTAAAGAGTCGGGTCAGTTGGAAATCAAGCAGGAATACAGTGAATTGAATTGAATTACTAAGAGTATAACTAGACACTCCTCTCGGAGATTCTCATTAGTTAATAGTGGGCTGCAGAAAATGTTTCTAAATTTAAAATATCTCAACTTTTTTGTCACATTATGGAGTATCACTTTCGCAAACTTTTGCGATTCCATCAGTGAATTTGCAGCGGTCGCTGACGCAACCCTCGGTAAAGGTGCAGTCACATTAGTGAAATGTGACATTTTCATGTGGCAAAAAAAGTTGAATTCTCTATCATTAAAAGTGTAGCGATGTATGAAGCAAAGTTCACGCAGAAGTCACTTTCAAACCAAGCAGCTTTCTGTTGGTTAATGTGGCAAATCCGTGTCAACCCATTTCGAAATCTGCATGGGGAAATCTTTCACCCTCAAGCGAAATTCCTATAATTGCATGGATTTCTATTGAAATGACTGAATTTTCAACATTTACCGAACAACAGTACATGTAAACGTACCTTAAAACTGGTACGCAACATGCTAAAATAAATTTCCTTTGATAAAAAAATAAATATATTTTATTTAGAGTGTTGCGAGGTACGAATAAAGAAAAAAATCTTAATATAAATTACCACATAGACTCACTCTTATCCAACAATAGCACACACCACACTTTTTACAGTATGTAATGTTCAGCAAAAAATATCTTTTCACATACTATAAAACCAAACCAATCATGTTACCTTAAATTATATGTTTCTCTGTAAAGCTGCTTTGAAATTGGAGGGAGGATTGAGGGTAGTTATAGCATCTACCAGCAGGGGCTAAAGAAACCTTGATCCCTTGGATATCTCACATCGGGGTCATCCAAACTCGGTCCAGGGGGGTCACTGTCCTGCAGAGTTTAGCTCCGACTTGCCTCAAAACAGCTGCCTGGGAGTTTCTAGACATTAATTCGCTGGTTCAGGTGTGATTAATTGGGGTTGGAGCTGAACTCTGTAGGACAGTGGCTCTTCAGGAGCAGGATCGGACACCCATCTCATCTTGTAAAGACTCTGCAAAGATGATCCTGTCTCACTTAGGAAAAGGAAGGTTCAATATTGGAACACTGGAACTACAATTTTCCTTATCAGTCACTCATATAGGTGGAACTATATTCTTTAAGCTATTTCTCTGTTAATAGCGTTTTGGAAGAGAAATTGTCAGAAATCAGTACTGGATGGATTTTCTGCAATATTAAAATTCTTCCATCATAGATATGATACAAACTTACAGCTATTGTAAATCCCAATTCCTTGGGAAATAAATCATGTGCTATAAAACTATGACCAGCAACAACATACAATTGTGTAGCATTTGATAATAGTTTTTTTATGATAAAGTCCTAACTGGTACCATTTAAGTGTCCATCCTCCGCTCTATGCTAAATAGTATGCAATACATTTACATTTATGCAATTATCCAAAGCGACTTACATTGCATTTCAAGGTACACATTTTTTAAAAAAAAAAAATTATCAGTGGTTTGCTTTCCCTGGGAATCAAACCCATGACCTTGGCATTGCAAGCAGTTTGAGAGCTACAGGAAAGCAAATAGCAATAGAGTTTCACATACTGGGCTACAAGACAAACGCTTTGTTTTCGCAAGACTCTACAACACACTTTATCAGTCAATAGAGGCGGTAACAGTATCTTATATGCTGTTGTGTACTGGATGCAGCATCAAGACTAGAGCTACCAAGATACTCTACAGCTTAATCAAGACGCCTGGCTCAGTCTTATGCCCCTTATGTACACATTGTATGATTTTGGGCTGTCCCAGACGAAAGAAGACCAATCTTGGCGATTTCTGTGGCCGTCCTAAACGCTGGTCCTACGTTGTACAGAGAGAGAAGTTCAAAGACGGCCGTTGTCACACGACCAAATATACCCTCTGACAACGTTCTGACTGTCAGAAACTTAAACTGATCATGTCACAGTGTGTTTGCTGCTACGACCTACATCTATTGACTAACCAATAAAAATGCAACATGAAATGGCGTATTGATCAACGCAACATGCCGCTAAAACGTAAACCTACTTAGCTCATGCTCCCTTTGCAATATGGCATGCCAAGTTGGCCTCTTTTCCCTAGCCATCATGACCACTGCCATATTCTCCTCTTTCGCTTCCTCTTTTTTTTCAGTGCAGATAAAAAACACAATTGCCAAAGTGTGATTCATCTTTATTGGTTTACCACCAGCGCATGCTGATGACGTTTAATTCTTCTATATTAATAGGTGTCATCATTATACAGTCTACATGCATACCCAAGTTTATTAGATCCATGCCGAACAGTGTGATTGCTAATGATCTTATGGGATTGCCGGAATCCAATTTAGGCATTAGTGCTAAGAGAAATGCTGTCTGAGGGGTCCAAACTCCCGTTTACTTTATCAAACAGACATCCATGTTGTTCTAAAGTGTAGTGTAGTGCACTTCTTCCTTTGCTGATATCAGGTACAGATCTGACTGAGAGTTGCATCAAACACTGAATTTGCATTCTGTACAAAAGAGATTGCTGAAGCAGAGTTACAATACATCAATGAGTTAAAATAGATTGTACAAGACAAAAATGTATTGAAACTGCAATCATATGGCCACTGTCAATGTTAAGTTTTTTTGACTATATAAAAGCCAAATTTTCTGACATTAAAAAACAACAGTTTGTTGCAGCTCCTTTAGTTTAGCGCAAAACTGCCGAGTCCATTGCTGAAATGAACTGAATGGCCTTTCATTTAGATGTTATCTAGCAACAAAAAAACATGCTTAGACCAAGCATTTTCCAACCAAACAAGCCTCTCCATTTCACATCCCCTCCCTCTCGCTCTTGTTCTCCTAGTGAGCACCAGAGTGACTGATGTTCTCATAACCACACTTTCCAGTCTGCCTGACCACCAGAGGGGCATTAGGTCCGTGAAAAAGTCTGCCTCAAGTTCCAGGAAAAGCCAAAGGGAAATCCTACTCCTCTCAGATTCCACACTTGGAGAGGTGACAAACCTATTCCAGCTTCAATCCTCAAGAAATGTACTAGTTAAAACTTCACATGACTCCTTTGGTGTGCACAAAATAATATTTAAAGGTATGAGCACAATGTTTGAGTACATAGTACTCAACCTCACAACAGCTCCCCCAAAAAACAAAATGGCCATCATTTGCTCACCCTTTTGTCATTCCAAACTGGTATGTTGTTATTTTCTACAAACAAATGAGAAAAACACCAAAAAGGCACCACAGAAGTAGTTCATTTGACTAAAGTTCAAAATTTTGAGGTTAGTAAGATAAAAATATATATAATTAATAATTAATGCTTTTATTCAACAAGGAAGCATGAAATTGATCAAAATTTATGATGTTAAAAAAATATTTAAAATAAAAGTCATT
The DNA here is from genome assembly GCA_038021265.1 of Cyprinella venusta. NCBI lineage: Eukaryota > Metazoa > Chordata > Actinopteri > Cypriniformes > Leuciscidae > Cyprinella > Cyprinella venusta. The sequence continues at coordinate 48,411,944 of CM075864.1, forward strand.
CTTTTGAAGTCATTTCAAAGAATAACACTGATAAATGGTTCTTAAACAGAAAAACAGCATATTAGAACGATTTCTGAAAGATCATGTGACACTGAAGACTATAGAAATGATGTTGAAAATTCAGCTTTGCATCACACAGGAACAAATTACATTTTAAAATATATTTAAACAGAAACCAGTTATTTTAAATTGTAATAATATTTCAAAATATTAACATTTTATTGGATTTTTGTTCAAGTAAAATTTTTGTATTTTTTTGTAATTTTTTTTTTTTTTTTTTGTATTTTTGTTCAAAGACATTAAAAATCTAACCGACGACACCAAACTTTCGAACAGTAGTATGTTACTTCCCAGTAATTTTTCCTAGTTTTTTAAGGCCATATGATAGCTTTATTTGACAAACAGACTGAAATTTTGTTATTCCTAAAATTTTTGCTTTCCACAGTAGCCTTTAAATTAAATAATACAATTAAGGTAGTGACAGATGGGAAGATACAAATTAAGGCTTTGTTCATCACAAAAAGCTGCTGCATGATAATAATGTAGTGAGGGTTGAAACTCAAAGTAATGTCTGATTTCAGTCTGCCCAGAAAGGGTTCTTTACATTTGAGAGAGGATACTAATGGTACCATCACTGTCATGCAGTGTGCCAAGTGTTATATAATAGTTTCATGATTATCCTTGTCTATTGAAAACAGAAAAAAAACATGATTGTGCTTGAGAATAATGGAGCGTTACAAAAGCTACTGTGCGTATTCAGAGTTTTTTTAAAGCAGGAATTAAAAACAGACTGACTGACCAGCCTATGTAACTTGCTAAAAACAAAACAATTAGACACACCTGTATCTCTATTTTCATGCATCACCACTGCAGCAAATACAAAACTATGATTTTACAGTGTGATGTTGGTGTCTTAGCAAGGCATAAACCGCCAAATCTTACCTCAAGGTCATTAAGTGAATGAGCCAGACTGAGTCGTTTAGCTGGACATGTTGGTTTTCGAACAGAGGAGCGTCCCCTTGTGAGTGCCCAAAATAAAGATCCCTGAGAGGACAAACATTAACCAGAGTTAATTACAATTCAGAGTTTCATAAAAGTGAAATGCAAATGTGAATACCATTAATAGGGCTGGATCAAAAATATTGATTTCTTGATTTTAATCGATTATCACTGAGCAATTGCTCGATCACTGTTTAGATCCTCGGAAATATTGCACATTGCACCTTTAAAATGTTATTATGTAAATTATTAAATCAAATTTTTAACTTAATGTATATATGAATACTCTTGTGTTTCATCTAAAAATGTCCAACTAAAATTTAGGCTTTAAAATGAACTCGGAAGGATTAACCATGTCAGAGAGAGACAGATGACCCAGCAATAAATCATCTCAGTGAAAGGAAGGACATCATTTTCCTCTGTTCCTTTACGTGGCTGACAAACTGTTGCTAGGTGACTCCCGACATTGTTAAAAAAGCCAAAGCTGATCCATCCGGATTAATCATATTGAACTGCACTAATCAACCCAATAGCTCCATCTGCTGTGCCTGTTACTTGCAGCACCATCTGTTCCTTGAACCATTGTATTAAACCCTCTAACTTAGAATGGTGTCAATAAACCTGCCATAAGACTGATGGGCAGACAGCAAAGATTGTCTAGTTCGATTCACCTAACAGAGCTATGATCTACTTGAGAGAAGAAAAAATAATAGAAAAGTCAAAAACAATAGTGGGCAATCAGTAGAAAGGTTAATATATTGTTGTATTGTAAAATTATTTTAGTGCTTTCAAGTATCACTATTACAATATTTAAAGGGATAGTTCACCCAAACATTACCTCGTGTTGTCAAACACTAGATATTCAGTCATCTTCAGAACACAAATGAAGATCTTTTTGATGAATTCTGAGAGCTGACTCTTCAAAAAATACATAAAAACGTATGTAAAAATAATCCATTTCTGCGGTTTAGTCCAAATTTTATGAAGAGACACGATCGCTTTATAAGATATAGGCTCAGATTTCGTTAAAAAGATCTTAATTTGTGTTCCGAAGATTTGTAACAACATGAGGGTGAGTAATTAATAATATATGTTTCATTTTTGGGTGAACTAACCCTTTAAGGTTTATGCTATTTTTAAGATTCATTCACGTAGCCCTCAAACCGTATTCACAATAGCCCATAATCCTGTAATTGTGGACAAATGTGGGCACAGAGGACTCAGGTGTGATCCTAATTTTTATTTATTATAAATGTTATATCACTGTCTCCGATAAAGTTTTGTCTATCCATTTATGGTGTTTTCTTTTATTTTGGGGGTATTTTTGAATTTATTTACTTCAAAACGTACCACATTTTCTATGTAAATTATGCTTATTTTCATGTTTTATTTTTTAACTACATTAAAATATCACTCCAATAAGTTATTAGAGCTAAAACCTAAAGATGAAGTGACTTTGCTGTCACCTGGTGTCTTATTTTGGCTTATTTTAGAATGCTCTAAATTACAGTTTTTTCCCATTCATTTCTATGGGCCAAATACAAGATTAAGAAGTTTTGTTTTCACTCACTTAACGTTGTAGAATTGAGTCAAAAAAAACAAACAAATTGTGTGTCTTCAGGAGGCAAACTAGTAAAGTAGCCAAGTCTTGTACCGCTCAGATCAAGGGAAGTATTTTTAAAAATAAATCAAAACTATTTTGCCCACATTTGTCCAGAATACGGTTTTAGGGTTAAGGTTTATGCAACTTAAACGACCACCTATCAATGACCTAGAACACTTTGGCCAATCACTCTTAAGTTTTTATATACAGTGAAATAATAAAACACATTCAAAGATGAAGTCATAAGAGATTTTATTTCTGACCTTGTTTTCCCCGTCCTTATGCTTGGCGGCGCTACTGAAGAACCTGGTCGTTAGCTCAAGCTCCGGGGTGTTCATTCTCAGAGGACGTTTGAGATCTTCAAGTGGTTTGTATCTGAGAGTTGGAATTTGTTCCATAGCAGGTGGCAGGAAGCTTCCTTTACTTTTGGGCTCATCGTTGTCCCTATCCAACAAGCATTCCATGCTGTTAGGACGAGACTTCTGCCAGCGAGGTTTTAAGCCAATGGACGGTCTGCGTTGACTGGTTCTCTGTTTAGGTGGCATGTTAAGAGGAAGAGGAGTAAAAGCTGAACCATCCACCTTGGCCGTGACACCTGATTGAGTCACAGGTTGAGCAGCTCCTGTTAGCGGTTCAGACAAAAGGCACCTGCATTCTGGTTTGAGGAGTGCGCTGTTCCTGTGTTGGGAATAATATGGTGGTGGATTGGGAACGTTTGGAGATGTGAAGCTCCACTGGCCAGTCAGACTGTCTCTATCCTCTGGAGACGCAATTCCGATCCCACTGTCGCTGCCGCTGTTCCGTGGATTTTGTTCGTCTGGATTTTCGCTCTCGAGTTTCACTCTCAGTTTTTCAACATAGTCTCCAATGTCAGTATAGAGGACGGACACGAAGTGTGAAATCGAGTGCGGAGTTTGAGGAAACTCCAAACATCCTTGAGTGTCTGGATCAGGAGTGCAGGGAATACCAAAGTGCCTCATGATACTTTGGTGCTCCTGGTGGTCGTAAAGCTCTGGATCAATGAAAAAGACATGGCATAGTGCCTTCAGGGTGCCCGCCTGTGTCCCAACGTCAATATTTTTGGTCGAATCAACCGAAACAAGGCCAAAGAACCTGCTGTCTTCCGTGCAAATGATGCAAAGTGCCAGGTTCTCCGCTGGGTAAGATGCCAGAACGATGTCTCGGTCATCACAAAGCTGAATGCAGCTGCATTTGACCCTCATCATGACCAATGAATGGGTCTTCTGCTCAATACCAATCTTACTGATGCATTCACGAATGGCTTGCAATGCCTCTTCCTCAGATTGTGACGTTTCTAGCTCCAGTTCCATGGAGTTGATGTATCCCACAATCATTGAAACGTTTAGGATGCTGGAATCAGACACAAAGTCATTCTGACTCTGAAGGTCTGAAAACACAGAATCCTCGCTCACGACTCGAGATTCGTCATCCTGTGAGAGACTATCAGTGTGGCTTTTGGATCTATGTTGCTGCAACCAATAAGACATATCTGGTTCAGACAAAGGTCTTTGTTTTTTCTGCTTGTCTTGATGGGCGGTGCCCTGATCGGAAATCTCAAAAACGGTGTCAAAACTTCCAACTGACTGAAGCATTGGCTCCCTCATGTCCATGCTGTTGAGATTAGCAGCGAAGGGGTCCTTTTTTCCAGGATTGAGCCATGGTAGTTTACTCTTACTCTGACAACCCAGCTCCTCGTCACTGGAGCAGAAGGCCATGGGCGGCCTGTCAACAGATGTGACCAGCAAACACAGTGACCGTGATGACGTACCGATTAGCTTCACCACAACTTCATGTGATGCCTCAGACACATCTGTATCATTCACACGCAAGATGCGGTCCCCAGGTCGCAGTCCGACACTGTACGCCGGACTTCCTTTTATTATTCCTTGCATAATACATGGTGCCTGGCCGGCAATTGTAAATCCGTAGCCAGCTCTGCCACGCTCCATCTCCACCCTGCGAACAGCCGGGCTGGTCGGACGGTCCAAAAGTCTCATTGTCGACTCAGCTGGCTTCAGAACTCTCATTTCGGTGATGAAATTCACGATATTAGCACTTTGTACAGGTATATCAGTTTCTTTCAGATCCAATTCCAACCATGAAAAATCATCTTGGTGCACTGCTAAGGGTCAGACCTGAGGGGAGTAATGTAACTGAGATTAGCACAGATGAGACTTGTCAATGAAGAGTTATTAGAAACAATATATGTACAACAAGAATACAGCAGACGTTAAAGAGTGGCCTAAAGGGAGACTATTTTTAGCACATCTGTCTGCTTGTATTTTTAATATTTGGAGGGTAAACTGTAAAGAGTTAATAAAAGGTAAAAAAATCTTTGATATTACTGTCATACCATATAAAATTGTATTATATATATATATATATATATATATATATATATATATATGTCGTGTGTGCTATTCAAACAATATATAAACTATATACTGTATATATATATATATATATATATATATATATATATATATATATATATATATATATATGTCGTGTGTGCTATTCAAACAATTATCTACTCGTATTGAGACTGCATGTGTGTTTTTTTAATTTAGGATCATTTACAAATATTTTTAAATGTATGGTATTATATTTATTACATAAAACATAGCACTAATAGTTTATAAATATACATTGTTTTTCTTTTTTTATATCCGTCATAACGCAAGACTTCAGTAAACAGGCTATGACTAGTGATATATAAGGAACTATTAAGTTGCTTTAATCGGATTTTTTTCATATATTTGCCGAAATGAGAATGAAAAACGTGAATGACACTTTTATAAAGGAACAGACAGATAAGTTAACGTATAAGAATACTCAGTCGATACAGCTCTCTGGTGTAACGTAACTTAACATGCCAAACACTTTTCATTCACGGTAAGAGTAAACAAACTTGGGTTTCAAGCGCACCTCTTTCACCTGGCGTTTAAGTTACATATCTGTTAAAAACAAATGTTTGCACCTTGACTTACCTGTTTGTAATACCAATGTTTTTCTTCGTTTATTTCGGAACTCCGTTCGCGCGACTGACTTAAACCACTGCCATTCACTATTGTTGGGAATACAAAGCGTCATTCTCTTGTCGCTATGGCACCGTAACGTTTGCAAAATGATATCAGCTTTCTCATTGGTCAACAGACACGTCAATCATGTCTGATATTCAAACATTTGCGGCGATCTCATTGGCAGTTGGAAAACCCATGCACGCACGCAGTCAGTTTTTGCTGTTACTGTAGTGTTTGCGGTCTACTTGTAATATATTAATCATATACTGGTGCGCTGCTCGTCAGTAAATTCATTTAAAACGATTATTTTGATGATAGGAATTAACGTACACATATTCAATAGCATACATTGATATATTAAGTATTACACACAGCGTTATTTCATGTAAACTATGGCAAGATTACAAACGGCGAGGTCAAAGTTGCATTCAGGCGGTGAAATCTTCCTGATATACTGTTATTTGACCAGTTGCAGTGCATTTTTTAAATATTAGTTTTTAAAAACCTGTCACTAATTTTTTAAATATTAGTGACAGGTTCTAAAAAAAAAGTAACGTACATAATGCAATAGTAGGTGTATGGTATGCTACTCTAAACTCAGACTTTGATTTGGCAGGTGTGTGTCTGTGTGAATGTTTATTCCAAAACAAACCAACATTTATTCATTTTTCACAATCTTTGAATTGGACCACCTAGACATTTGACACAACGTCACAAAAAAACATAAATGTATTTAAGTCATTTTATGTGAATTGCATTTTTTTATTTTTGTAGGCTATATTTGAACAGATCTAAACTAAAGATGAGTGTCATATTTTTGACACATACGCATATAAACTGCTACCAAAACAAATGCATTCTGTAACATTTATTAACGTTACATTTTGCTAAATTGTGCTAAGCTGTAAAAGTGTAATATCAATCTTTAATAGAACAAACTAAGCCTCCATTTTGAATCCTTGTCATCGTAATCCTGTTTCTATTATCACCAAACATTTGGTGTTAGTCTACCATATATATGACATGGCTTTTACTTGAACAATGTGTCCTCTTATAGTATGCCTTAAAGGGATAATTCACCCTAAAATGAAAATTAAGTCACACAGCAATTTAGAAATCAAATGAACCAGATTTAAAAAAAAAACAACACATTTTATCACATACAGTCCTCGAACTGGGCCAGTACGCACTGGTAGCCGTCACAAAAAATTCTATATTTTAATCTTTAGCTTATCTTCACTTGCCGATACTTAGAGTCAAAGCGTCAGTGTCTGATTGATTATTGTAGAAATTTCAAATGTGATAATTATTTGCATATGCCATCCCAGCATAGCCAATATACTGCCGCCTATAGGGCCCTGAAGGGCACCTGGCACCGCCCACGCATGCAGCTTTCAGAGCTTTTCAGTTTTCTTCTCATTTTTTTTGTTGTTAATTTGAAGCAGTTACTATGTTTGATTGTTTGATTTCACCAAGGGCACCAAATCAGGGCACCAAAGCCAGAACCACTACACCTGCACCTGCACAACATAACAATCAACTTTAAACTTTTGAGGCATGAAGAAATACATTTTGAGTCAAATATTTTGAATAAGGTTTGGATAAACAGTAATTTCTTCATTATGGAAGCTTGCTTCCGCCACAGAATGAAAAATAAAAAAGGCAATTGCGACTTTTTATGTCACAATTCTGACTTTATTTCTCAGAACTGCGAGATATAAAGTTGCAATTGCGAGATATAGTCAGAATTGCGAGATATAAAATCAGAATTGCGTGATAAAGTTGCAATTGCGTGTTATAAAGTAAGAATTGCGAAATATAAACTATTCTGAGGGGGGGAAGTTATTCTTTGCAATTGCAAGTTTATATCTCGCAATTATGAGAAAAGAAGTCAGAATTGCGACATAAACTCGCAATTTTGTGTTATTAAGGCATAATTGCGAGATTTAAACTCGCAATTGTGAGAAAAAAAGTCAGAATTGTGAGATAAAAAGTCGCACTTCTGTAATTTTTTTTCAGAATTGCGACTTTATATCACGCAACTCTGACTTTATATCACGCAATTCTGACTTTATATCGGAATTCTGACTTTATATCACGCAATTCTGACTTTATATCAGAATTCTGACTTTATATCACGCAATTCTGACTTTATATCACGCAATTCTGACTTTATATCAGAATTCTGACTTTATATCACGCAATTCTGACTTTGTATCACGCGATTCTGACTCTGTATCACGCAATCCTGACTTTAGGCCTATATCTCACAATTCTGACTTTATATCTCACAATTCTGACTTTATATTTTTCAATTCTGACTTTATAACACACAATTGCGACTTTATTTTCTCACAATTCTGACTTCACATCTCGCAATTGTGAGATAAAAAGTCGCAATTATTATTATTTTTTTTTTATTCAGTGGCAGAAACAAGCTTCTATATTAATCTGTCCACATTTTTGAATAACATATTAATTGTAGAAGACTTAAAAGCACTTAAACAGGTCTAAAATGTACCGCTAACTAGTTGGTTATAGTTTTTATATTTAGTATAGCAACACCTCCTCTGCAAAGGCAAAAAAAGGTCCTTATTCCGTATCTGAGGTCGAGTCACTCAGGCGTGTGTGTTCCTAAACTCTTTGGGACTGGTGGGATGGGCCAGGAAGGGGCAGGCTGAGCAGGAATCATCTTCTCCAAGAGGTTCATCATTCGCTCCTGAAGCTGGAGGCTCTGCACCTGCAGGAAGTTTTGCTGATGCATGACACGGCGGACTTCGTGACATGCCTCCTCAACGGCATGGCTTATCCTGCGTTGTTCCTGCAGCATTGCATCCATGACACGCAGCTTCTTTCGGCGCAGTGACACACTTGACAGCCTCCGCCTCTTACGTGGTTGTGACCTGAAGATGGACAGCTATGCAGTTATAGATCCATGATTATGATTCTGAAATTAATCTGTGATCTGATCAAACAAGTTACCTTGTTTCAAAAGAACTTGCAGAGTTGTCTGTTAGGACTTCATCCTCGTCGTTGATGTCTCTCTCCTCTGAGGAACCAGTGTACTCTGGTAGAAACCCACTTGGGGGAGCTGACGGGGGCACAGAAGACTCGATTTGGGAGGTGGAGGGGCCAGATGTCGAGAGGCTCGGTGGGCTCATATGAGCATGCTCTGGTACCTTTGACAAGATCCTCTCAATGGATTTGTAGTATGGCCAATCAGGTATAGCATTCCCACCATTTGCTGTGTATTTCAGCTTCCTGTTAGAAAAGAATGTTAAACCATTGTTTTGCAAAGTACTTAAAATCGAACAAAAGTTTCGATAGTCTTTTCTTTCCTATTATGACATAGATATCTGAGTGAAACGGCTTCCTGAACAGCAAAAAAATGTATGACGGAACTTTACGCATTTAAGACTCACAAAACGGTATTTATAGTTTACATTTATTTCTTTTTAAAAGACCAAATTTGAAAGGTGAGACTTTGTTTAATATCAAAACTAACCGAAAAGTAACCTGGTCTGTCCTGTTTATCAGTGTGTTGTCAGTCCGCGATGTATTTTTCACTACATGGTGTGTGTGTGTGCGAGAGCAGCGTAGCTTGTCGGACATAGCGACAGTAACTAAGGGGGGCGGGTCTTTGCGAACGGTCAATTACGCCATATCCACCTTTCCCTCGATATCTGGTTTTACTTGCTTACAAACCATTAAAACATCAAAGACTTTAATATATCACTGGCGAGCAACTGTTCGGAGACCTTTATCGACAGAAAACTAATCATTGTTATATCTCAAAACAGTTAGTCTTGTTGTTTAAATCTCTTGTTTTCTTAATTTACTGCAAGTAACATATTTGTACCATGCCTCTGAGACAAGACTATTTTATCACGTGGCTAACATTTGTAGTAGTCCACACTTATTCACAGCGTCATCAAGCTACGGCTTTGTTAATATGAAAACGTATATAGTTTTCACCGACGTCACATTCTGGGCGGTAACCCGGATGAGCGGCCATTATGGAGGCACTCGGATGTAAACAACAGCATGGATTGCACTGTTTATGTACTACTGAACACATTGTTACACTAAAAAAAAACTCAGAAAAAACGTGGTAGGTGCGAAATCAAATAGAGAAGGACTTACCAAGCAGGAGAGAGCACAATATTTTGACAAACTAAAGTTAATAAGTGGTAAAGATAACGAGCTAACTTCTCTAGCCCGTACCGCAATTTTCTTCCTTGAGTGTGGACATCATTTTAGATCAAATTCCAATCGGACTTGGTGAGACGGTGTGAATGTAGCCATAGTTAAAACATTAACATTTTAGCCATAATCAAAGCTTCATTTAACGTTACATATGTCTCTGATGAGCTTATGCTGTGCCTCTCTCACCACAAACGCCTTCTTTCATAATTTTTTTGCACTCTTATCTTTAACTATTGGCAGTCTATAGAACTCAAAAGGTATTTTCCCGAAGCGACCGATTAGTACAGACCAAAACTCGACCATTTTCAGCAGAAATAATCAGCCAAATTTGCGAGTCCCTTCAGTTCAATGGCATTGTTTATGTTCTGTGCCTCCAAAATGGCCGACTTCCGGATTGATGACGCGTCGTAGTCTTGTATTTGCATAAGAGAAAGAATCAGAAACGGAAAGTCAGTTATTATTACCACACAATTCTGGATTAAACTTAGATGTTTAGATAAAGAAATAAGCCATGATAGTGACTTTTGATGGGAATTTGTGAGGCTATTGGTTAAACTTAACCATTTTAAAAGATATTATGCAGTTTTAAACACCAATCTTAGTTTAGTGTACTACAATAGTTGAATTCTGTATAAAATGGCCAGTGTAATAGTGTAAAAGTCATTGCTATTCCTAAGTTTTAATAAACTGAATAAAATATAAATGAACTGCGTCATATTTTACATCTCTGTAATCGAATTGAGCATGCAACAAAACCGCACAGAGAAAACAAAATATGTAGTATAATCTGTCACGCTTTTGGATAGGCTATTCTAATTGCGAAAATATTGTAGCCTATATTTGGCCAAATATCTGGCAATGCACAACTGCACACAAAATAATGTATCCACCACTACATTTGTGGGATGTGATGGCACAATAAAGTGATTTCGGTTTGATTCACATTGTTTTTTTGTTTTTTTTAATTGTCTCTTGGCTGTTTGGTTCTACGTTCTTTGTTGCTATTTGAATTCAATATGTAGCTAGATCGTGAAGTATGGTACGCTACTTTGTTTGTGTCCTCTAAATGCTTTCCCAATACTTATACATGGTTTCTAAAAACCGAAAGTCCTTTGTAATTTTCCTCATCACCACAGTCCTCTTTTGTTTGTTTGTAGCTTGATTTTTTGGTCCACGCACACACAGCAGAGACGAGTGATAAACGCTAGGTAGTGCGCTGCGCATGCGTCGAACGCGTGCAACCATCCTCGCAGCCAGTATCGTTCGCTTTGAAAGACTTACAAAGACTGAGTTTAAGTTTGTGCAAGTTAAACTAAGTTTATCTGGACATTTATCTTATAGTCAATTTATTTAAAAATGTCTACAGCTTACTGAGTTGTAAGAGTAGACACTTGTAGTGATAACCAGATTATTGAAAATTATTTTTTTTTTAAGTCTTTTAAAGTCTTTCATAGATAGAGAGATAGAGTGTATTTACTTGCCTGAATTGGAAAGTCATGTTGGTAATCTTCATCTTAATCTCCTCCCTGTGTCGCTGTTCGCCAGTTAAGTCATAAAGTTGCTTAGCCATTGTCTCGTAGATCTTAGCATTGCGCTTAGCCTTCTTTAGCTCTGCCACATACTCTTCCCAAATGTACACAAGAGCTTTCATCTCGGAATCCGTCCAGTTACGAGCTCTCCTGTGCTTCTCGCTCGAGCCCGGCACAGTGTAACTAAAGCAGAGGTCCTCGGAGGCCATTTTATGAACAGATTAGATATCTTTGTTCAGGTTTAGGATTTAAGCTTGGTTTTCTCTCAGTGCAGTCTGTTTTCCAGGCCTTACTTTGCTTTCTCAAGCATGTGCTTGTGTGTGCTAGAGACAGGCCTTTGCTGCCCTTCCCCCCATGCTTAGTTAAGAGGCCTCAAAATGGCACCTCGAGGGCTGGAGCAATCGCTTTAAAAGCTTTTAAAGAGGGAAGTTCGTCAGCATGATGTCAAGTTACCCTGGCAACAGTCTGCTAAGGCCCTCCTCTTCTAGCCAAACCCTTCCCCTTCTCCTCTACTCTTTTGTCTCTGTCACTCTGCAGCAAAAAGCTTTTAGCTGAAAGCCAACAAAAGTGGGTCGGGCAGGCAGAAAATCTGCATGTGAAATACGACTCCTCTGGGGACTGGAAAACGGCAGAGTGTGCTGTTGCCAAGGCAACAGCTCTATCCCCAGACCACTTAGTCTGAGCGTTTATGAGCTTAAAAGCTTTTAATAGAGAAGACGCACGACTAATGTTGCAGAGAAAGTGCATTTGCACCTAATATAATGCCTTTAAAACTACAGGATAATTGATGTATTGAAACAAAAATGATGTTGTTTACGTGTCACATACGAATGCAAGCGATCAGACTGATTTGGCTTTAAACTCAGTCGCAGGGTTCTAAAAAGTTTTTTGGAAACATGCACACAAATATTGCATGCTTGTTACTGCTTTAAACTAGTTTAGGTTAAAGTAATTACTCCACTGGCCCTGTGCCCTTTTTAACCACAGTCCATTTGCCCCCAAACACTTCCCCCTCTCCGACCTCAAGAGTGTTTCAGATTATGTCCTCTATCACGGACAACAGGGGGTCTCGGATAGGACATTGGGGGTAGTGCTATTGGGGGAGGGGGGTAACTTGTGCATTCTTTGACAGATTACCAGCTGAGATGACACACGTGCATGTGCTTCTTTATGGCTAACTCAGTGTTAACCGCATTATGTGCTTCACCCATCTGTCTAGACGCATCACCTTCACAATCAACTTCACTCTGTTTTGAGACATTCCAGTCCGAGATGAGCTCAGATCTCATTCAGTGTTCTGAGCATAAGACAATATGCAAGAAATGTTATACTGTTCTGTGCAAGTAACTAGTAAGCGGGCTGGACGATAGTTGATATAATGTTGATATATTTGAACATTTGTATAGACGGGTAGAATGACAGATAGATAGATAAACAGATAGACGGACGGACGGACGGACGGACGGACGGACGGACGGACGGACGGACGGACAGACAGACAGACAGACAGACAGACAGACAGACAGACAGACAGACAGATAGATAGATAGATATAGATATATAGATATAGAGATAAACAAACAGATAGATGATAGATATATAGACAGATAGATAGATATAGACAGATAGACAGATATATAGACAGATAGATAGATATAGACAGATAGATAGATAGATAGATAGATAGATAGATAGATAGATAGATAGATAGATAGATAGATAGATAGATAGATAGATAGATAGATAGATAGATAGATAGATAGATAGATAGATAGATAGATAAACAAACAGATAGATGATAGACAGATATATAGACAGATAGATAGATATAGACAGACAGATATATAGACAGATAGATAGATATAGACAGACAGATAGACAGATAGATAGATAGATAGATAGATAGATAGATAGATAGATAGATAGATAGATAGATAGATAGATAGATAGATAGATAGATAGATAGATAGATAGATAGATAGATAGATCTGATCCAGGATAATGTAATGTAGAACATTAAGAGCATTAATTATCAGACAGGATCTTCTGCCTGTAGAGGAAATGACCTGGTCTTAAGAGGGACCAGATGGTCGGTTAATTTGTGTGATGTTCAAATTTTAATTCAGCGGGAGAGAGCAGCCCTTTTGCCATATTAATAGTTTCTGTCTAGTGCATATTTTGGGCCTTTTTGAGAATACTGGTGTAAAACGGCTGTCTACCAACAGTTTTGTCTAGTAGTAATACATGTTTTTTTGGACATTTCAAGAAATAAGCAAAATGATTGTTTAATATTGTCCATATGAAATTAATACAATTAAGATGTTTTGGTACTGGATCGGTCATAAGCCACAAAGTAATTGCACCAGAGGTGTGGATCATGCCTGTTCTTTTGATTTTGGTTTATAAAACTTTTAGTTAAACATCGCCCCCTGCTGAGTATGATATTTAGTGCCTGACTGACATTAGTAAACTACGTAAAAGGCCCACATTTCGGTTGAGAGAACAAAACAAGAACTGCAGCCAGACTGAAAAGAAAATAAATCCAAACCAGCATTTGCTTTTCTTGAGTACCTTTAATATTTATTCAGTATTCCAGCAGCTATTTAATATGCAAGAGTTGTTTTGTACATTTTATATTATACAGCAACATTAGTTCTCCTAGCTCCATTCTCTGTCTTCACAGTTTTTCTGTCCTGGCAGCGATGCCATCTTCACTGTCTCCATAGCAACTATCATGAGGAACTTGGCTGGACAATAAATCAAATCATACAAGTGCAATAAAAGAAATTAAAAACTTCACAGTGGAAAAAAAAACTATTAGCTTATAAGAAAAAAGTTAAAGTATATTATAAAAAAATGATACAAGAAAAATAATTACTCATTTACTTCCACAACATGCTTTTGGATGCAGGGGGGAAAATAATTGTGTACATAAAACACGTACATACAGCACATCAACTATAAATGTAAGCTTACACATTTGCATGTACATACATGCAGACGTTTCGTCAACAGCTTTGTAAACAGGTCCACCATAGACCTACAGAGTACCGACCAGAAAGGCAACCGGAGACAGTTTGTCCACAGGATTGAACTTCAACAGACTTGACATGGTAGGTTAGTTGCTCTTAGTAGCCATTTAAAAGGCTAACACCTTCAGCTTTGGAGAATCTAAATCTTACTGGTTCCTAAACCGATGATGTCACAATAAAACACCATAATTGAGCTTGGCTCAGTTTCACACAGTCCCTGTTCGGAACTCTCCGACAGTAAATTCAATCACAAAGAAACAAGTTAATATTGTCACTAAATTTGTGCGTCGTCCGTCCATTGGCCGCCAGTCTCAACGTTTCTTTAATACTGATTAACGAAGCAGTTTCAGTTGAATGTCTCTCTCTCTGTCCCTGGAAAGAGATTGGTTCCCATCCCAAAACGAATGACAAAACAGGTTTCTCGTTTCGACAATATAAAATAATGTAAGAGATACAATAAAATAAGTACAAATATAAGTGGTTAATGTAAATACTGCAAACATCTCAAACTATGTTGTCAAATAAATACCATGGTAATTATTGGAATGTATATGCTAACAAGTGCCACTATGGGGCAGTAAACATTCACGTTCCGGCATCTAAAACTGCGACTGGAGCTTCAAAGTTGGCAA
The DNA here is from genome assembly GCA_038021265.1 of Cyprinella venusta. Taxonomy (NCBI): domain Eukaryota; kingdom Metazoa; phylum Chordata; class Actinopteri; order Cypriniformes; family Leuciscidae; genus Cyprinella; species Cyprinella venusta. Next base: position 48,426,989 of record CM075864.1, read on the forward strand.
CGAGCGGCGACCTCGGTTGCACCAAGGATGTAATCGCCTCTGTGCCAAATGATACAACTACATGCACAGAAGTACCTTTGTTTTGCGTATCCTTCACAGAACTAATACATTATATGGTGAAGAAGACACCGGCATCTATGTCTGCAACCCACTAGCGACAAAATCGCACTGTACAAATCGAGTTTTTGTGGGGAGGATGTTAACGGGTCCTTCGAGTTTTCGCACAGAGCAATGTTGTTTGTTACCTACAGTTCTTGCAGCTGGCCGCCCCACTTCCGAAAGACTCGTACAGTTTCTTTAGCAGTAGAAGGGCTGTTATTGTCACTGAAAAAAAAAAGTTGAGCGATGATGACTTATAAACCTTTCAGAGCTCTTAAACTTCGTTTTGTTTTTCGTTTTTTGATTTCGAAAGTGTCTCAGGCATTCTGAGAAACAAGAGCTGGGAATTGAATTCAGATTTGGCAACACTAACACAAAAAACATCCAGTCTTTGTCGTCCGACTTGAATGTTCAGTCCCTCAGACACTCTTCCTCAGTGATGCCTTGCGCCCTCAGCTCCTCCAGGACGTTGTCAAGGTGGCCGGAGTCTGGGTAACCGTGGCCGGTCAGGTTGGAGCCGAACTCGGTTTTGTGATGTACCTCGTTCCAAATGACCGTATCCGTCTCTCCTGTAGTGCTGGATGTGCCCACCGAAAAGATGAGCCGACGGTCCCAAGCAACCAGCAGCAGCTTCAGCACCTACAAGAGCAGGGATTGATTAGAATAAAAGCTGAAAAACCTTACATTTCAAGGTTGAATTTGAATATGTACATTAAAGAGGACCTATTATGGTGGAGTCTCAATTTTGAATAGTAAAAAAGGTTTTAATGCTTGAATGTTCAAAATAGATTATTTTTCATAAATTTGTGGCCTAAGCACCCTTTTGTATGGTTGTATTGGAGGGGCACTGTAGAGCACCCCTTTTCAACTACAGTAACCAATTTTCATACACTTATAGATCTCATCAGGCCAAATAACTTTCATACTCTAAGTCATAAGCTTCACCCAACAGGAAGTCAGCTATTATGGGTTGTTTGAAAAACACATGCTCTGGAATTTGATAAACTCCTAGGCGATTCATCTGATCACCACCAAACTCAGTCAGCATGATCCAAGATATTGAGGATGCTAAATTGCGAGCAAATTTTTTATATCACGAATGGTTAGGCCGTGGCGAGGCAAGACATTCATGGCGAAAAAAGGGAAACCGGGAAGTGTGTTATAACATCTGCATACATTGACTGGTTTTCATGATTCTTCAGCTGTGTGTTCGCTGTAAAAGGCTGATCACATGGATGTGACTATTGTGAGTCAGTCATAGCACCACCAGCTGGCAGCAGGAAGTGTGCCAAAAATGCTTTGAAATTGCACTCTTTGAACCAATTTGCTTCAAACTTTGTGTTGTCAAAACATCACAGGTGTACACCTGTTGAAAGGATTCTTGATATCTTGAATACTAGTCAAGGCGATGTGTCAAACTTTAATATTCTTTTTGGGTGTTTTTGAGACGCTTAGCATGCTTTAAATTACATGAAACTTGACACACACACATCAGTTGTTGGCCAGTAGACACAGGCAAGAGCTTAAAAACGGACGTCTAAGCGGGGCTCAGTGGCGCCACCTTTTGATTAAAGTGGGGGGTTAGTTTTATCTATAGTTACCAAACTTGGTACATATATTGTTCTCATTGTTCTGAACAACCTTCTAATTTACAGTCATTAGCTTCGACCAACAGGAAGTCAGCTATTTTTGTTTAAATGTGGATTATTTGAATCAAGCACTGATTTTTTTACTACTGCTCCAAAGGGCTTCATGCAATTTATTAATTTTACATTTTTTTTTTATAATTTAATGCATTATGTGCATTATGGTTTACATTTTAACCCTTTCAATTGCTGTGTGATTCCCTCTGCATTACAAGATAAGAAATCCCTAAGGATTTAGGACAGGGATCGAAAACGCTTGTCCTGGAGTGCCACTGTCCTGCAGTGTTTAGCCCCAACCCTGAAAAAAACAAACTCACCTGCCTGTAGCCTTAAGCCCTTTTCGGACGATTTTCAAAATTTACAGGGGCAAGTCTGTGATTTTATTGCCATCTGAATTCAGAATATCAGTGTTTTGCTCCAACCAACTGCATAAAAATCCCAACTTTTTTTGGGACACCAAGGTCGTGTGATAATTGAAATTGCCTTCTGAATGCACATCTCTGAATTTACAAGAAGAGATCACTTTAAAATTCACTGTTTAAAACCTTTTTGACCACTGCAGAGCACCGTACGATAATTGTAGTGCTTCATTGTAATTTGCATGCATTTTACAGATGAACACTTTTATTACTGAAATGCTGGAAAGTATTTCAAAGAAAAAAGAACAATAAGGAGAAAGAGAAAAAAAAGCACGTAAACATTTGAAATGGGCCATTATTGTGGCAGCAATACATGCAATACAATTTTGAAATATGCATTATCTACATTTATATACATTAAAAATATAAACCAAGCAGCTTTATGTTTACCTCGTGTAAATAAGAGATTGCATTAACTAATTTTTTGCTAATTAAAATAAGTCAGAAAACCATTTCAACTATAGCGTGTCTAGCTTCAATAAGTATATAATTAAATAATAAATAGGACGTTATTTTGGGAAAGCAGACCATCATTGCGACTCGCTCCTCCACGTGAATAAATCACCATCCGAAAGCATGAGTTTTATCACTGGGGGTGCCATGCACATTGATTTTTTACAGACGTCCACATTAGAGACAATTACCATTGGAGTAGGGCTTTAGTAATCCTGAAGACATTGAAAATGCATGTTCAGGAGTGTTTGATTAGGGTTGGAGCTAAACTCTTCAGGACAACGGCACTCCAGGACCGACGTTGCCTATCCCAGATTAGTTTTAATGACAATATGAAGGCATATAAACAGTTTATTTGTAGTGCATTGATAACATCCTAGGGCCATGAAATTTTGACTTGACATGACTTTGTGCTTGGTAACTTTACAGACCTTTCATGCTCAAACATCAACAATACACACACAAAAAAACTTGAAAATGTAAAAAAAGCATAATAGGTCCACTTTAATTAATAGCAGTAGATGAATGAGATTGCGTTTGGGAATGTGTGGACACTCACCAGGCGGCCTTTCTCACTGTCAGGGAGGTAGCAGTGTCTTGGAAATCCACGAGCTGTGAAGGGTTTCCCAGGGTTGGGATGCTCTGGGCCCTAAAACAATCATAGACCGAGTCATTTAGACCTACATTGTAGTTATATAACTTATGCATTCGGTTATATAACACTGCAGCAGTGCAATATACGATGTAGGTGGCACAAACGCCAATATGAATGGATGCTCTGGACACTGCAGGGGTTTTTAACGAGCTCACTTGTAAGTGAGTGACTCTTACCTGAATGCCAGGGGGTATGTTGTAGATAATCCGGATGGTTTTGCAGTCGGGGTGTCCAGGAAGGGAGTGAGGAATGACGTGGTATTCCATCTTGCCCGGTGGCTGGTTGCCGGTTTTAACACCGTAGATGGTTTTGCAGGTGGGACACTGAAGGCTGCCGTCTTTGTTGCCGTTGTTGTACATGGCCACCAGGCACTGCAGGTGGTACTGATGTCCACACTGAGACAGACGACCAACAGACTCTGCCCGAGATATGCCACCGACACCTGGCCCTTTATAGCCAGACGGACCGCAGAGAGACTCCATACAGATAGTGCAGTCCTAAGAAATATATAAATAGATAGAGAACAAGAAAACAATAGGTTTAATTCAGTTTAGTTAATATAATCAAAGATATCTAATGATATATATTATATCTTAATTCTAATTAAAAATATCAGTCATGTTTGTCACCTCCTCTGGTGGGTTGCGGACTTTCTGGAGATATCTTCTAACAACTTCTTCTGAAGTTCTACCTGCTCAAAGGAAAGAAAAGTAATGAGGATTTAGATAAATAATCTGTCACACTTTTTATTATTATGTATTATATATTGTTCATACATGCATAGACTACTGGTCAAAAGTTTGGAATAATTGTTATTATAAAGTCACCAAAGCTCCATTTATTTGATCAAAAATACAATAGAACCAGCAATAGTGTGAAATATTATTACACATTTAATGTGACTGTTTTATATGTTAATATATTTTGAAATGTGATGTATTCCTATTATGGCAAAAGCTGAATTTTCAGCATCATTACAGTCTTCACTGTCAAATCATCCTACAGAAATCATTCTAATATGATGATATATCTGATATAGAGAGATGTGATTTTATATATATATATATATATATAATCACATTTATATATATTCATATAAAATATGGATATATATATGGATATCTCACCATCTCACCCCAAATTTTAAAAAAATGTATATATATATGCACACATATTTTATGTTTAATGTGATTAATCGGTTTGACAGCACTAATAGACTGTATATGTATGTGTGTATTTATGTGTATATATATATTTACAAACTTTTATGTTTGATGTAATAATTGGTTTGACAGCACTAATATATAAATATCATATAAAATTAATAAAAATATAAATAATATATAATCACGATTAATCGCATCCAAAATAAAAGTTTGTTTTTACATAATATATGTGGGTGCACTGTGTATAATTATTTTGTATATATAAATACACACACATGCATGTATATTTAAGAAAAAAATATTATTTAGATACAAAAATATTTATATTTATATATAATATAAAGAATATATAAATCTATATACAGTATGAAAATATTTCTTAAATATATACTTAATATATATTTAAGTATAATAAATTAATTAAGTATAATAAATTAAATTAATATGTATTTAAATACGTATATATTTAAGAAAAAATATTATTTAGATACAAAAATATTTATATCTATATATAATATAAAGAATATATAAATCTATATACAGTATGAAAATATTTCTTAAATATATACATGCATGTGTGTGTATTTATATAAAGAAAATAATAATAAACAGTGCACCCACATATATTATGTAAACATGAACCTTTATTTTGGATACGATTAATCGCGATTAATCGTTTGACAGCCCTAAAATGTATATATATTATAATTCGCATAACCTAACCTTTGCGGGCCTGCTTCTTTGAGGTTTTCCGGCAGCAGTGGCCGAGGCCTGGCACAGGTTTGATGTCGCTCTTGCTGACAGGTGGGGGGTGGAGCACAAGTTTGGGCGGGCGGGTCAAGCAGACTGGGAGTCCAGCGGCGCTCATTAGGATCCCAGTGATACCTAACCAAAGACAAGAGAGAATTACATCCGTTTTGCTTTCATCTATTTTTAGGTTCATTGTCTTTTGTTACAAAATTATTCCAAATATGTTACTATATTTAATCATCACAGGCACTATTTATAACTTATTTGCATATTGTTTCTCACCTGCCAAAGCTGGATGGACAGGACTGGATCCATTTAAGTTCTTCACTGGGACGGTGGGGACTCTATAACAAAAGAAAATAAGACATGACACATGCTTCCACTACGCAAGCAACCACTCACCAATCAGAAACACACACACACACCTCTATGGTCTTATCGATAATCATAATCTTGATCCGAACAGAAATAACCATGTAGTTGTCACAGCTACACCTCATAGCGTAACACCCCTATACTGACCCACATACATGCCGAGTCATGCTGTAAACCAGGTCAAACCCACTGCTGCCACTTACTAAACTGGCAGTGGATCAGCAGACAACCATGTGCCGCATATCAAACCCTTGCATGCCCTGATCACCTGTTGCCCGACCGTTTGTGACGATACATACACCGCCAGAGAGTACTTAGTCAAACATTTCCATGCCATCTCACCCTGACATTACACAACATGAGTAAAACTATAAACCTAACCAATAGTGAGATTTTGAACAAAGACATTGGCATATAACTACCATTAAAGGCAACTAATGTAAAGTTGTTTTTATGCTAAACTTAATAATAAATAATTATAATAAAAATAAATAATAAAAATAATAATAAATAAATAAATAATAAATAATAAAAATAAAGACAAATAACCATTGTTAAATGACAATGTATCAATATATCTATTGTTTAGCTTTTTTCTAGACAATTTTCCAATAGAGTATTTTTCTGCAACCTATAATTAATTGAGGGTTGGTTGTTAAAAACCATTAGAGAACTTTTAGCTTACCAACTATTGAACAAACTAGACAACTAGAACAACATGTTCAAAGATACTCACTGTTTGACCTTGATAACAGTCATGTCTCAACTATTCCGATGATCTCCAAAGAGTCAAAAAAGAAAAAGCGAAAGTAACTTTTGGATTCCTCCTTGCGTTCAGCACTCAAACTTCTTTGAATGTTTGGCAGTCTCTGTACTCAGTCAGATTGATTTGTTTTCCCTCTAGAAAGCCTGAAATCAATGTAGTTTTGTTCACATATATCCCCCGTCTCTCTCTCTCTGAGTTGTTCTTCTTCTGGATGAGTTTGTCTTCCCTCAGTCTGTCAGCTGTCGCTCTTATAGAGCTAATCCTTGAGAGTTTCCATCTGTTGACAAGCAGCTAGGAAAGAAGGTGATCCACGTCACAGAGACCGGGATTACCTCTCAACGTCACACACTGACACACCGCCATAAGGTTCCATCACACTGGCACATTGTGCACGATACACACACACACACATCCATATCATGTGTGTGTCCTGCACAAGTTCAAACACTTTAGTCATATATGGGCATGCACAGCCAGTGACTATATTGACAAAAACAAGGATATATTATGTATGAATCTCACAAAACTGGGATCATATCTCACCCCAAATTCAAAAGGGAAATAAAATCAGAAATTGTATAATATAAAAAGTAACACTTTACAATAAGGTTCATTAGTTAACATTAGTTACTGTATTAACTAACACGAACTAACCATAAGCAATACATTTGTTACAGTATTTGTTAATCTTCGTTGATGTTAGTTAATACAAATAAAGCTCTTCATTGTTTGTTCATGTTAGTTAGCAGCGCATTAACTAATGTTAACAAGATTTTAATAAAGTATTAGTAAATATTGAAATTAACGTTTACAAAGATTAATAAATGTTGTATAAGTGCTGTTCATTAGTAGTTCATGCTAACTAATGTAGTTAACTAATGTTAACTAATGAACCTTATTGTAAAGTGTTACAATATAAAAAATATAATGTACTTAAAAATAAGCATAATTCTATGAATTATATATAATATATTGTCATATATATATATATATATATATATAAACTATATAATATGCTTATTTTTAAGTACATGATTTAAATTTTTTATAATATTAATTATGAAAAATGAATCATGAATAATCATAAATAATCATGATTAATCGCATCTAACATAAAAGTTTGTTTAAATAATATGTGTATATATTATTATATTTATATAAATGTTATATTTGTCATATATTGTATATATATATATATATATATATATATAAACAAATTATATAGTATGCTTATTTTTAAGTACATGATTTAATTTTTTATAAAATTAATTACGATTCATTATATATATATATATATATATATATATATATATATATATTAGTGCTGATAAATGAATCGTGAATAACCATAAATAATCATGATTAATCGCATCTAACATAAAAGTTTGTTTAAATAATGTGTGTATATATTATTATATTTATAGAAATGTTAAATACGCATGTGTATGTCTGTGTACACACACACACACACACACACATACATATATATTTATATAAGAATAAATAAATAAATATATTTATTTATTTATATGGGGGAAAATGTGATGAAACTGTTATAAAAATAATGTCACATTGAGAAAAATCGTAACTGTCCAAAAAAAATGGCTTAATTTTATTCTAAAATGTGACCTGGACTCAATGTTGTGTTTTCTTGTGAGATTCGCTCGTACAGTATAAACACAAAGACCACTGGTGTGTGCCATAGTACGGGATGTTTGGGAAACATCTATAATATATCATAAACTTTATGATGCTGATAACGGAGCCAGGTTAAACAATGTTGTCATAATCCTCATGAACATGAATGGCCTGAAGAGTTCAGACTAAATGTGGAAACGTGTACATGCTAGCAGAATAAAAGCTGATCGTATGCACGTCACATCAAGAGCACAGAAACCTGGAGACACAGATCTATGTGCAGATTAGCTGGTGTGTTCACGGCGAGGTGTGAAGGTACATGGTGCCACCATCAAGATGAAGAATGAGTAGAGGAGGGAGAGCAGGGAGTTGACGTGCATGTGCTGGGTGGGGGTGAAAGGAGGGCGACCGGAAAATCTTCAGTCACGTTTGCTGTTGGCTAATCTAGCGGTATTAGCACAAAACCCATATGGCTGTAGGCGTAAGCACAACTCGTCGGATAAAACCATAGCCATATGTAGCCACTTACCGACAAACATGAAGCGAGCAATGAAACACGGAAGGGAACATGTGGAGAGGAGAATCTCTAACATTAAAGGGATAGTTCACTTTGAAATCAATTTTTGATATGTTTTATCTTACCTCAAGGGCATCCAAGATGTAGGTGTTTTTGTTTCTGCAGAAGTTTCAATTTTGAAATTTTTAGGTCAAACCGTTCTTTTCTGTCCGTCTATGGTCACCACCTTAATGACTCATAAATGTAAGTACACATTGAGGGCCTAAGACACGAAACGAGCGGTTTGTGTGAGAAAACGAACATCCAAGTGACATGAGGGCACGGGTGCTTTGTAGCTGTGGTTACAAGAGGTAAAACGATATAAATACTGTTCGTTCTCTCACACAAACCGCTCGTTTCGTTTCTTAGGCCATCAATGTGTTGAGGTGGTGACCATAGACCTCCATTATATGAATGACAGACACGAAAGGTTTGACCTACAAATATCAAAATTGAAAATACTGCGGAAACAATCTTGGATGGCCTTGAGGTAAGCTAAAACATATCAAAAATGTATTTCAAAGTGAACTATCCCTTTAAGGGCGTGATGAAACAAGATCCTTTTTTAATCCTTTTTAGTTTTAAGCTTGTTTGAAGGCGGCGTTGTCGACTGAATCCCATTTGCCATCCCTTTTATTTCTGTTACAGCAAGATTGTGATTTATTTCTGTGATTATTCGTTTGTTTCATAAAACACTCTGGCATCTTAGCAAAGAATACCATGATATATATTCAAAAATACAGTATCAAGATGACACCATTTTGAAAATGAAACCTGTAAAGCTCTTTTAATATTATTACCATAAAACAATCCAACAGAGTTCAAACAAATTACACTGGCCTCACATGATTTACTGAGTCAGCCAAAATCATGAAGCATACTGGGCGAAAAAAAAAGAAAGAAAGAAAAGTGATTCAGTGTTTGAAAATGGCACATTTTGTGCATTTTGTGTAACTATAATTCAAGCCAGTATCATAACTCTAATGCACAACTGTACTACTAATGTGCTAAAAGAAAAGAGAGTGAATCCATAGCATTAATCTAAAATCCATTGCTTGAGCACCTGGAAAAGATCAAGGAGGTTTAAAGGTGAAGGGTCATATTAGAGCTAGAGAGAGTGACGTCAGGCTCAAATACGTCTGCTATATGGGATCTCTGCTTTCACTCGACGCCCACAACAAACACACCTGAAAAAAACTGAGCATGACTGAAGAAGATTTAAAAACACTCTCTAGAATAAACGAGGTCCCGCTAGCTTATGGCAGATACACAATTGAAAATAAATTCAAAAATAGAACAACTAATCATTTTCACCATCAACTAAACACCTGCAAAAACTGACTGAGAGAAATGAGCAAAAATGTTACCTCAGCGTGTCACTGGGGCAGTTCCCTTAAATGTGCACTCGTTTTACCTTGTTTACCTCTGAAAAGTTCATTAGTAGTACCTTAAAGAGATAGTTCACCCAAAAAAATGATAATTCTGACATCGTTTACTCATCCTCAAGTTGTTCCTGTATGAGTTTTTTTCTTCTGTTGAACACAAAAAAGATATTTTGAAGTGTGTCGGTAATCAAACAGTTGACTGCACCCATACTATGGAAGTCAATATGGACGAAAAACTATATATTTAAAAAATATTTTTATGTTCAGCAAAAAACTTATGTTGGTAGAACAACTTGAGGATGAGTAAATCATCATCATCATTTGGGTGAACTATCCCTTGAAGGTTTTACTATGAACCTTTCAGAGGTAAATAAGGTACAAAGATGTACTTTTCAGAGAACTGCCCCAGGGACAAACTGTTGTACCCTGGACAAAAGGAATGATTTTTACACTTTTTTTTTTCCTGAGTGACAAACAAATACTTTCTTCCTGACTGGGCCAAGCGTTTGTGAGACCAATCTTGACTGTAAACAAGCAAATCCTCACTAGTAGCAAACGAATAAACAGTTCCTTTACTCAGACTTCTAACCTTTTTAATAGTGACTTTGTGATAAAATGAAAAATATATACATGTTCTAAAATTAAGTCAAATCAAAATCTACACTTTTAAGGTCTATATTCCAGACATTTCTCAGACTCTCCAGACATACAGAGAGAGTTTTATTTCTAGCTCCCTCTAGTGGTTAAAATATATACATAAACACTCGAGACTGTTTTTGCATCACTGTTAATTACCACAACAACAAAACAAGCTCATTGTTTATTTTGCAACAACAGTAATGCACTTGCATAAAATATCTATGGGGAAATACATTTAGGAGGCTAATGTTTAAGTTTAATGGATGCATTTATTCTTGTGCAATGTCTTATGCTGACACTTTGACTTGGGTGCATTACTGAAAAGATGATTTTTGTCTGTTTGCAGGTGTAATAATATTCTGAGGTAATAAAAAGAAGCACGAATGCTATTTAGGACCTAAACATATCAGTACAAAAACAAAAATTATTAAATCCTGTCTTTGAGGTGGTGACCATAGCACTCCATTATATGACTGACAGACAAGAACTGTTTGACCTAAAAAATATCAAAATTAAAACAAGACACCTACATCTTGGATGCCCACATACCAAAAAATAATTTTAAAGTGAAATATCCCTTTAATGGCTAAAATAAGGTGTGCGGTGAACACAAGCTCAAGACACTTTCACATTTTATTCTACGACATAAAATACATCAGTTTTACCCCACTCGTGATTTTTTTGAAGCAGTTACGTGTCTAGAAATAGGCGGTCGCTAACATGTGGCTAAATGGGTCTACAGAGGCAGTCAGGGAGATTATTAAACAGGTAAACTCGGCCCACTATAACAGCATCATTGTGCTCTTATAAAGTAGTCAAACTGGAACTGAAAGAGTTGTCAGAAGCTTGAACTGGGACTGTGGTGTTGTTTGTTTATAGCCTACCTTTAGCTTTTTACTTCTGGCATTGAGGCTTCAAAATTCATAAAGTCTGTGACTGTGATAATTATCTTGATGGAAAAAACGTGCAAGTATATAAGCGTGCAAGCAATAATCCAAAAGCCTATGGGAAAATCCTATTTTCTTCTCTCAAGGGAACCAGCTGGTCACTACAAAGTGACGTCATCCCTACATCACTCTATAAACAAGGATATAATTGGATACGAGGACAGTGATAAAGGCCTATTTCCCACGTTATCACGTCATGTGCCAAATAGGCAGGGCAGGTTTATTTATATAGCACATTTCATACGCAATGGCAATTCAAAGTGCTTTACATAGAAGAAATTAAAATAATCAAAAGAAATCAGAATAATTAAAACAATTAAAATTTTAATTAAACTAATAAAATTAAATATTAAAAATAAAATTAAATAAAATAAAAAAAATAAAATAATAATAATAATAAAAATAAAAATACAGTAAATAATTAAAACAATTTAGAATCAAAAAAATATATGTAAATTTAATACAGATAAATGTATGTATAATTTAGATATAATATCTTGTTATAACGGGAAATAATATAATTTGTTTGACGTTATTAATAGAAGATATAATGTTTTAATGAGAAAAATATGTTGTTTTAATGACATAGCATCTCGTTATTACGAGAAAACATTGTTTAAATGACACATCTCGCTGATTGAGTGGAAAAAAATATGTGGCCGCCATGCTCCACTGTAACAATAAAACCAGGAACTAAAACAAGCAACGATTTTCAAAATTTAGAAATTGGTTTGTCCCCTTTTCACTTCAATGACAGAAGCACTTGTGTTGCATTATCCTAGAAATATAGCAGAATCTGGAATATAACTTGTGCTTTTTAACAGCATAAGCTTTCTAGTTTAAATTCGATTTACATTTAGGGTGGTCAGACTTAGACAATTGGACCCCACCACGGTACACCACTGCTCAAAAGTTTGGGGTCGGCAAGACATTTCAAGGTTTTTGAAAGAAGTCTCTATGCTCAGGAATGCTGCATTTATTAAAGGAGTAGTTCACATTAAAAAAAAAAAAAAACTTTTGCTGAGAATTTACTTGCTCATCCAAGATGTCCATGTCCTTTCTTCAGTCGAAAAGAAATTAAGGTTTTTGATGAAAACATTCCAGGATTTTTTCCATATAATGGACTTCAATGAGAACCAAACGGTTCAAGGTCCAAAAGAGAGTTTCAGTGCAGCTTCAATGAGCTTTAAACGACACCAGACGATGAATAAGGGTTCGAAACTCTCATTTGGACCTTGAACCGTTTGGTTCCTAATAAAGCCTATTATAAGGAGAAAATCCTGGAATGTTTTCATCAAAAACCTTAATTTCTTTTCGACTGAAGAAAGAAAGACATGGACATTTTGGATGACATGGGGAGTTTTTTTTAAAGTGAACTACTCCTTTAATATATTGTAAAATATGGTTAGAATTTAAAACAACTGATATCCATTGGATGGATCCCAACATTTTGGCACAATCCAACACTGACCCCAAACTTTTAAACTGTAGAGTAGTGTATACATGATATACAAGATGATACAGTGTTTATCCACAAAACCACAGGAGTGTTACATAATAGTGAGCATTCATGATTGCCATTATAAGATGTTTCTGTGCGTGTGCATGCTTGTAAAAAATCCAAACCCCATCCTGATACTTATCAGTATGCCAGAGCACGCCTGAATATGACGTTCGTTGGCTCACTCCACTTTTCATGGCTCACTCCTCATCCCAGTCATATGCCACTATGCATAAACCTAAAATCTGCGCTCCTCCAGTGTCTGAGACAGACGTTTGTGTCTACAGGAGTCTCACACACAAGCGCGCACACTCAAAACAAACACTTGCTCAATCAAGCAACTATTCCCAAACCTCCTTCACACAGACTACCAAATCTCTTCCCCCTCTCTTCTGTCTTTCCACTGACACCCCCCCAACTGCATTGTGTTGCAAATATAAAGCCGCCGACTGCCAACAAAGGTTGCCTTGGATACGCACTCGGCGCACACACACGCTCTCGAGAACACTCGCACAATAGAGCTAAAGGGGCCCCCAGGAATGAACGAGCCTGGGAACGGGGAACAGGGAGAACGGGACAGAAAGGAGGAGGAGGGAGTCTAATGAACGAGACTGACCTGTTGACACTCACAGAGGACTCCCATCGACCAGCTACGTCTAGAAAGCTTCCTTTCATTAACTATTCTCTTGCCTTCATGGAAGTACACAGGCCACACAGTTATTCCGAGTATAATACCGTTCAAAAGTTTGGGACTTTTAAAAAAGAAACTAATACTTTTGTTCAGCCAACTCGTCAAAAACTAGAAGAGACAAAAGATTAACATTTCAAATAAATGCTGTTCTGTTAAAGTTTCCAGTCATCTAAGAATCCTGAGGAAATTTAATATGGTTCCCATACAAATATTAAAGGGATACTCCACTTTTTGGGAAATAGGCTCATTTTACAACTCCCTCAGAGTTAAACAGTTGAGTTTTACCATTTTTGAATCAATTCAGTTGATTTTCTGATATTTAGAAGAATATCAGTAACCAGACAGTTTCTGGTCTCATTGACTTCCATAGTAGGAAAAAAATATACTATGGAAGTCAATGAGACCAGAAACTGTCTGGTTACTGATATTCTTCTAAATATCAAAAAAAATCGGATGAATGCATTCGAAAACGGAAAGACCCAACTGTTTAACTCTGGGGGAGTGGTAAAATGTGCCAATTTCCAAAAAAAAGTGGAGTATCCATTTAAGCGGCACAATTGTTTTCAACATTGATAATAAAATGAAATGTTTCTTGCGCATGAGAAAACGGCATATTAGATTGATTTCTGAAGGATCATGTGACACTGAAGTAATGATGCTGAAAATTCAGCTTTGATCAAAGGAATTTAAAAAAAAGAAAGTTAATTGTAATGATATTTCACAATATTTCTGTTTTTACTGTATTTTTGAATGAATACATGCAAGAGACTTTCAAAAACGTTCAGTAGCAGAACAGAAGTATAGAGTAATGTAATGTAATGCTGCTATTACTTTCAGAGAGACTCATATTTCCTGATTCTAAAGTCTAGTATAACCTAAGCATGATCCTCAAAAGCTATAGTCCGTTCCAGACCTTGTTGGACTAATGTTCATTTCGTAAAGTCCCCCGTAGTCAATAATTGTATCGCTTAAAGGGATTCACCACTTTTTTTGGGGGGAAATAGGCTCATTTTACCTCTACCCCAGAGTTAAACAGTTGAGTTTTACCATTTTCAGATGTATTCAGCCGATTTTTTGATATTTAGAAGAATATCAGTAAACATTCAGTTTCCGGTCTCATTGACTTCCATAGTATATTGTTCTCCTACTATGGAAGTCAATGAGACCAGAAACGGTCTGGTTGCTGATATTCTTCTAAATATCAGAAAATCGGCTGAATGGATTCGAAAACGGTAAAACTCAACTGTTTAACTCTGGGGGAGTTGTAAAATGAGTCTATTTCCAAAAAAAAAGTGGAGTATCCCTTTAAAACTCATGTTTGATCACCAAAATTACATATTTAAATGATTTTTTTTCCTGTGAAAAAAAATCTTAATGTCTTAAAATAACTTAACTCTTGCTTCATTTAGTATGTGCGGAACCATGAATAATATGCAAATTAGCGCCGCCTCCACTCACTCACACCAGCTTAGAATACCTGATCCTCTCACTCAACTTTACTATAGACCATTTTGCAAGATGTAAACAACACTGGTCCATAAACACTTCCTGTTTCAGTTTGTAACCGTTTTCTTTATTTCACATGTAAAGAAAACATCTTAAAGATGTTTGTTTAACGTTCTGATTCAGTTTTATATGTTCTATCGGTTGTATTTTATCCAGGCTTTTATGTAGTGTTAAAAAACTGAAACAGGAAGTGCTTCTGGGCGCGTGTTGTTTACATCTTGTAAAATGGTCTATAGGAAATGCTACACAATGACAAGAGTATATATTAGTTAATTTCAGCAATAAATGTTTGAATCAGAAACTGATTCAGAAGAAGAAGAGGAAATATACAGGCTCGTCTACAAGTCTATTACGTTTCAGAATGGTAATGTCTTTTATATATCGCTCTCTACAATATCGGACACATAACGGTAATTAATATTAGCCTTTTGCTAGACTACATTATCAAATAGCAATAGCTAATAATGTTTTGCCAGTATTACACAAACCATGACCCTGTTCACCATCTCAGAGTCAGACAGCTGCCTTCTAAAATTCAGTATCTTTAAATGCTTTATACAAAATCGTTAATGGAGAAAGGCACAGTTCGTCATAGCATCGTACCATACAGAATTTCACCCATTGTATTGGTAAATGTAGCTTTAATGCTTGCAGTTGCCAGATATCAAGAGCCTAGAATCCCCCAATTAGGAAACTGCAATCTGGCAACCATGCCACACACGCTCTCCCTCCAATGCGGAAGAATCGCGAATGTATAGAGAGAGAATGGCGAATATTCTTCATCAAAATAATCATGATTATCAATTTAACCACTAAAATTTGACGACTAAAATGCACAGACATTTAGTTCACTAAATCTTGACTAAACAAAAACAGGATAAGATTAACTAAATATGAACAAAAACTGTACTCTCTCTAACTCTCTATATATGAATAAAAACTCAACATTTCCCCATCTTTTACCACAAAGGGTTACACTAATGCTACTTTCTAGACAAACTGTAACACCAATTTCTTCCAATTCCACCTGAAAATAACCAATGAAACACTGCATTAGTCATCACCATCTTGGAAACTGTTAAATTATATTTCAAACTGAAACTGAGGTTCAAAGTTGGGATCGATTCATTCTGACTTTAAAGATTTAATGCTGGACCCCAGTCGCCGTTCCAGTGGTTACGAGAGAATTCTGGTTTACTCAGTACCGAGGTCCGGATCCAAAAATAAAATGTGGAAAGCGAGTGGAAGCAGGGTTGAATAAAATTCAGGTTCAGGCCAAGCATTTAAAACACTACAGGCTAGCCTAAATTCAACTTTCTTAAACGTGTCAACCTATCAAGTTCTTGAAACACAAGTTCCCTTTCCTTTCTTTAAAAATAAACTATTAGAGAAGTGAAACCATGTCAAAGCCCAGGCTTACATACAAACAAAACAAATGAACTAATAGTCTAACCATATGAAGTCAACAATTGAGATGTATTGGTTTCAAGTTCTCTATAGTCATGTTTATATTACAGCATTTTTAGTCTGTTCCCAAAGGTAAAATTCATTCTGAAAACAGCAAAACATCTGAGCTATCTATCTCTGTGTACACACATCCAGAGTGACAGACTTTCTGCTAACAAGTCAAGGTTTTCACATTTGAGGCTGAATTCAAGCTAAAAACATTTAATAATCTCACATTTTATTCGCAATAACAAAATTTGGTCTTCACAAGCGTAAGTTAAGGTGTGGTCACATTAGAGAAATTGAGCAAAAAAAAGTTTCAACAAGCAAAACAAAAAGTGGAAGCACAGCTCAAGGATCACTTTCGAACCAAGCAGCTTTCTGTTGATCAATGCTGTGAATTAATGACCAAATAGGAAGAGCAAAATCTGCGGGGGTAATTTTTTCAACCTCAGCCAAAAAAACTCCCGATCATGTGGGTTTCTATTAAAATGACTAGATTTCGCCCATGACATATCACATTGCAAAATGTGACTACCTTTAGGTGGCTGTATTTAGTAGCCAACTTGGTTCTACAGTACACTACCAGTCAAAAGTTAGGGGTCAGTAACATTTTAATCTTTCTCTTATTATTATGCTAAGATTTTAAAGTCTCTTATGCTTACCACCATGGCTACATTTACTTGATTAAAATTTCAAAATTAAATGACAGCTACGCAACAACCACTTTGACGCTTCAAAAAGATCATAAAGAGATCAAACAAATCCATATGTTTTGAGCGGTTTTAGACACAATCGCTTTACATGATGGACAGATTGAATTTAGGCTTTTATTCAAATTTAAACATTCATCAACTCACATATCAGTTGTGGTAAACAGTAACTCAGGCATGATTGCTTGACGTGCGAGAACCAATGAGGTTCATTCTCGTGTTACGCATCACGTTTGAGATTCTGCAAGAACCAATGAGGTTCATTCTCGTGTTACGCATCACGTTTGAGATTCTGCAAGAACCAATGAGGTTCATTCTCGTGTTACGCATCACATTTGAGATTCTGCGAGAACCAATGAGGTTCATTCTCGTGTCACACATCACATTTGAGATCCTGCAAGAACCAATGAGGTTCATTCTCGTGTCACGCATCACATTTGAGATTCTGCAAGAACCAATGACGTTCATTCTCATGTTACGCGTCACATTTGAGATCCTGCAAGAACCAATGAGGTTCATTCTCATGTTACGCGTCACATTTGAGATCCTGCAAGAACCAATGAGGTTCATTCTCGTGTCACGCATCACATTTGAGATTCTGCAAGTACCAATGAGGTTCATTCTCATGTTACGCAGCACGTTTGAGCTTCAGGACTAACCAATGACGTTCATTATCGTGTTATGCAGCACGTTTGAGGTTCCGCAAAAACCGAGGACGTTTGTTCGCTCACGTCAAGCGTGTTCATTTGAGCTTCTGTTTATGTTTGCTGATAATAAGCCTTAATTCACTCTGTTAATCACAGAAAGCGATCAAGTCTCTTCAGAAAATGTTGACTAAACCGCTCAATTCCGACTGGATTGGTTTTACGATCTCTTTATTAACTTTTTGAATCATCAAAGTGGTAGTTGTGTAGCTGTCAATGGAGGGACAGAAAGCTCTTACATTTCATAAAATATATCTTAATTTGTGTGCCGAAGATGAACGAAAGTCTTATGGGTTTGGAATGACATGACGGTCAGTAATTGATTTTTTTGGGTGAACTATCCCTTTAAATATACACGTGGAAACAAATCTCTTTTTTTCTGGATCTCTTGATGAATTCGAAGGAACAGCAAAAACTTACTGACGGCAGACTTTTGAATGCGACACTCTAAAATAAAGACAAACCCCCTTTTATTTACAATCACAGGTGACTGCAAGTGTTACAACTTACCCTGATGCAATAAGTGCCCGTGACTGTGCCATGGCGATTCTCTGCAGGGCGGGGCGGCTAAGGCCTGCTAGACTACTGCGCGGCGGCACCGGGGCGGCGCAAGCTGCCGATGCCGTGGACACAGGACCCAGAACACGAGCAGAGGGCGTGGGAGCGCAAGTGGTCACTGTAGATATAAGGGCGTTGGAGGGTGTAGGTGCTGTAGGGTTGGACGCAGAGGTCGTGTAGGGTATTGCAGAAGGAGGCGGGGGTGGCGGCACAGCAGGTGGAGGAGGACGGTTAGAAGATATCGACAGGGCAGCAGTGGCTGAACCCAGCAGAGAGAGGGAGTGTCCGAAGCCTCCGCTAGCACCCGAGGTGGAGTTCCTATGTGGCGAGAGGACTCTGGAAAGGGAAGGAGGGTGAGGCAGGGTTAGAGAGTAAGAGTGTCCCCTTGCTGGCGCCTTTGGGCTTGGCGGCTTGGGCACCGGCGGCGGTTTCCGCCCGAGAGTTTGTGCCATGCTAGGGGTCTTGACGCCCAAGACTAGCATACACTGCTGGCAGGAACATGGTTGACCAAGTGAAGTGATAGCAGAAGCCGGGAGAGCTCCACTGGGATAGGCACTGCCATTCCCTCCACTAACCCCTGAAACGCCCACTCCCAAGAGTCCACCACTTCCAGCGGACGACCACGCGTGCGGCTTCGGCAGCGGGCCGGAGACGAGCGGGTAGGCCAGGTCCGAGCGCCTCTGGATGCGCCGGCGCCGTTGTGTCTGTCCGTTGATCTGCGTCATACTCTGCAGGTCTATAAGGTAGCAGAAGCCCAACGGCGTTAAGTCCAGCCAGGGCTGCTGCCGGTCCCGAGCCGCCTGGATGGCGATGCTGACCTCGGTGTCATACGGAGTCCATGAGCCCGAGTCATTCTCCCATTCCCACACCCAACCCTGCCCCGGGGCCGACCGTGGGTCGTAGAAACTTCGCCGCACGGGTCTTAGTGTACCTGCGAGGAAGAGCAGAGAGGTTAGTTTAGCAAAACTACCGGGATCGTGCACTTTAAAATGTCCATGACGAGCACAGTCCTGTTTTGACGCATTTCTTATTAAAAAATTAATTTGAACTGGAAGAAACAGAAACCCTTAAGAGTACCGCACATCTCCAGTACACAAATGAAGATATTAATAAGCTAATAGGCTGATTATATTTGAATATTTTAATTATGAGCTCTATGTATGCGTGTTGATCAGTGCCGAAATGAAATCTGTTCATCGTTTAAAGCGATTAAACCACTTGATTCATGTGGAATACTTTTACGATGTCTTTTTATGATTTTTGGTTGTGTGGATTTCCAATGGATAGACTAAGTTAAATTTAAAAATATATATTTAAAGAGTATATCAAAAAAATCTTTATGTTCTGAGACATGAGGATGAGAACATGATAACAGAATTTTAATTTCAGGGTGATTTACTTTGCCAATGGTCTATTATTCAAATGTTATTAATAACTTTATTCATTAAAAATTATATAATTATTTACAATATTTAAGTATAGTCTTTGAGACGTAATGCAATATTTACAATTGGAAAAGATTAAATATTCTTTGAGGAAGAAAGAACAAACATTTTACTCATTTTGGCAACCTTTTATTAATTATTACAATAAGTAAACATGGACAGCTCTCATAATGCCTGATTTGATATATTTTTATTTATTACTTCAAGTGTGTGCAGGTTTTTTTTTTTATTCATACATATACAAATTGTATTCATGTAAGCGATTTGTAAAAAACTGTTGGAAAATTATAATAAAAATAACTGAGAAAAAAACATTAATGTAGTAGTACATATAAAAATCAATATTATAGCACATCATACACAGATGACTCAACAATCACAGATGATTGTTTTTACCTTCTATTCCTAGAGGCACGTGTTATTTATAATTTAAAGGGAAAGAGGCACTCAACTCTAAGAACTTATAATAGGACAACAACAAAAAATATATATGTGTGTACAAGATGAGTCATCTATATTAATTGATCCACCTGGGAGAGAAAGAATGCAAACATGTACATATCTTAGTGTTGCACAGCCAAGAGTTTGTGTCGTGACGTTTAATTTGTGCTTCTCTAATGATGTTTTGACTGTGTCAGTGTTTATTTTTGTGTACACGAGGAAAAACTACAACAGGTAAATACCGGTACTAGTGTTTATTTACTTCAATGTGACGAAAAATATATGCAAGAGAAGAAATGCGCACAGTTTGTTCAGCTGAAATATCGTTTGGTGTCTGGTTGCCAAAGAACTTTACTATAACTGTTTTAATCTAGCACCTGAGAACATAACAGCATAAAGAGTACAATTAACCAACTACACAAATGTAATCGTTTGCATGCAAAACTATGCGTTAGTACAATTAGTCTCAAGAATTTGACAGTGCATAAACAGCAACACAAAGGTTATCCATCAGACCCCCCTTCATGACCTCGCTCTACTACCATTCATTTTTACCATCTCCTCCTCCCTCATGTTTTTGGAGCGATGGGCCGCTACCCTTCGTCGACCCTATTCTCTCCATCCCTCCATCTTCCCATGAAGTCTAGTCAGTCTTGCACAATGGCCTTTGTCAGGATGGGTGATATAGACTCCCAAAATTCTGACAGCCAACAATCCACCCCTTTGTTTCGGCTTCACGTTGCCCCATGTTATAGGTTCAACCAATTCCTTCATTCTCACCAGCAAAGCACTCATGTGCATTAACAAAAATCATTAGGAGTTCATGGCAGAGCCACTTGAATGAGACATAAACAAATGTGAATTAAAAACATGAAGCTTTGAACTATATCAGTGTTATGACTGGAGAAAAATGAAGAGGTTGTACTTGCTGAAATGAAGGTTTTGAGGCCCAGCCCAACCTTTTTTATACCACGGTGAGCTTTCAAAACATCTGCAGACCTTTGCCTTCAAGTCATCACAATACAAATCTGAGTTCATTTGCGCATTTGTTTGATCTCAGGGCAAATGCACCTTATTAATAAAACACAATAGATGAGAAAGAAGATAAAAAAAAATCATGTAAGATGTCGTTCTCTCACCGGTATCTTGCCGAAACTGGTGCATAGACTGCAGGTCAATGATGTACGGCGATAGACGCGAGTCGACCTGGCCCAGCACCACGCTCCCGGCGCCGCGAGGGTCGCTGCGGATCACCGCCTCGATATGATGGGACACCGCCGGGCTGTAGGGTCGCCAGCGCCCGTGCTCGTTCAGCCATTCCCAGACGACCACGGCCGAGGCTAACAACATCTCATACCTACGCGAAGAAAAAAAATAAAGTCACGTCCACAATAATGACGTCTGAACGTGTCTTGAGTCAGTTCATTATTTTGCAGCGATTAATTCCCGTGCACAGCACAGGTGCGTTTAGAAGCAAGCGATGCATTTGACCACAAAGGGAATGTTATGCAGCATGCTGTGGCAAGCCATCTAAGCATTTATTCCTTTATAACTAGTGTCTTCTTGATGTTTCTAGTGCACCTTTTTCGATTAATTGTTGTGAGTAAACTAATAGTGACAAGTACCTCTTTCAATTTCACTAATTGCATTATTTATAGGCTAATTGCCAGTATCATTACTAGTATTCCAGCTTTACTAAATTTACGTGATACTGGTACCCATTTAAGAGACTATGGTAACACTTGTACAATTCTCACTGTTAAATGGTAACTTCTTAGCATGAATATTACTATGATATTGTCTGTTATTAGTAGCCTACTTATAAAGCACATAATAATTATTATGCATATTCTACATCCCTAAATCCTACCCAATACCTAAACTAAACAACCTTATTGCGATTAATTGCATCCAAAATAAAAGTTTGTGTTCACATAATAGGCCTATATGTGGGTGCACTGAGTAGCCTATAATTATTTTATATATAAATACTAGGGCTGTCAAACGATTAATAGTGATTAAACGTATAATTATTTTATATATTATTTTGTATAATTATTTTGTATATATAAATACACACACATGCATGTATATATTTAAGAAAAATCTGAAAATATATACTTTATGTGTATTTATACATAATATTATGTATAAATATAAATATTTGATATATTAAGAACACATTTTTCTTAAATATATACATGCATGTGTGTCTATTTATTATACAAAATAATTATAAACACTACACCCACATATATTAAGTAAACACAAACTTTTATTTTGGATGCGATTAATCGCGATTAATCGTTTGACAGCCCTAATAAATACACACACATGCTTGTATATATTTAAGAAATATTTTCATGTATATACTGTATATGGATTTATATATCATTTATATTATATAGAAATATCAATATTTAATATATAAATAATATTTTTTTCTCAAATATACATGTGTGTGTGTGTATTTTTATATATACAAAATAATTATACACAGTGCACCCACATATATTACATAAACACAAACTTTTATTTTGGATGCGATTAATCGAGATTAATCGTTTGACAGCCCTATACTAATAAGCAGTAAACAATAGTTTATTGAGGCGTTATCATAGTTAATAGAAATACTGAGAATTGGACCCTAACCTAAAGTGTGACCAATCTTACTATCAATTAAATTTAATTTATCCATAAGAACTGTGTTTGTGTCTATTGAACTAAACAAAACAAAGAAAAACGGTGTAATTGGCCAAAGCAATAATTGAAATAATATAGTCAGTGAATAGTAAATAATCAAAGCCTGAATCATATATACAAATATAAATTCAATAGCAAAAATCTGCAATTTGTTACTATTAAACAATGAATAGCCCCTCGGCGATGGTACTATAAGTAGGCTTAGAGATACCGAAAAAGAAGTACAGAAACAGAAGATAATAAAAAATTGTATTAAATGTATCTAATAAAAGTAGCAGTAACAAAATATATAGATCGTTTAAATGTTAGACAATAAATGTTAATACCGCTTGCCACAGACTGTTGTGTGTGGAATCTTACATGCAAGACATTTTAGCAACGCATTTCTTCCTTTGCATCCTTAAAATGTCCATTCTCTAATTAAGAAAAATGCAAGGCAGATGGTGAATTCTGTTCGTCACCATAACATTCATTCTCTTTAATATAAAATGGCAGCGGTTCATTTAGTCATGGTGGCTCAGTTACTTGTTTTATCTGTTAATTATAACATGTTCACAACCCATATTTCCCAACTGAACGTGCAAAATGCAAAAGCAAAAAGGCCCGTTATATCCCAAATCCGACGAAATAAAGCATGCAAGCACTCACCAATAAGAGATCGTTCGTTTGCATTCAAATCATTGAAGAAGGAGGTAATTCCTTGGGCGAATCCATCTTAACTTGAGCAAAAAAGTATCCGTGCGATGTGACAATAGTCCCAGATTTTTTTCACAGTGGGGAAGAGGCTAATCGAATTATTGCATTGTTTTACTTTAAAATGCACAGTCGTAGCAAAGCGCAGTTAAAGATCCCTTAAACGGCATGCCTCGTTTTACCCACTGCTACGGAAAGACATTTAAATGTTATTCATATTCTAGTAAGGAATGTGCAGGATTCTTCGATTGTTTGCGTGACTCTAGCTGTGGCCGCGCCCACTGGGGGCTAAACTGGCCAATGGCGTGGCGTTTACGACGCCCAGTGACGTTTAACCGACCAATGGTCTGCGCAGGAGTGCAACTTCCGACTTAAGTGTCTCCTCCTAAAATCTTCACAAACGTACGTGCATTCGATGCTTTTTCTACAGATATAAATTCTGTAAACTCAGCGACTGTCGTCGCAAAGAATTTTAGGATGTCTTGTGTTTACTTGTCTACTAATGTTTTCTTGAAAAAAAAAAATAATAATAAGTGGAGATGCCGGGGATTGAACCCGGGACCTCATACATGCGAAGCATGCGCTCTACCACTGAGCTACATCCCCCTCCGTACTTAAGCGTAGGATATAGAGGCTATGGCTGTAAAAGTATATACTTCCCCACTGATATCTGTCTATGTTAGCGGTATTTGTTTCATATACGATCTGTATTCTTCTGTGGTTTTTGTTCAAACCGGGTTCCAGCAAATTAATATGAAAAATGTTGACTAGCTGGTTCAGACATGTCTAATTAGACCTGAAACTAAACTTTTCAGGAGTTTTTTTGTTTTTTTTATTTTGATAGTTGGAAAGGTTAATTAGATTGACCAGCTGTTCTATATAGCTATTACTATCTATCTATCTGTCAGTCTATCTATCTGTCTGTCTGTCTGTCTGCCTGCCTGCCTATCTATCTATCTATCTATCTATCTATCTATCTATCTATCTATCTATCTATCTATCTATCTATCTATCTATCTATCTATCTATCTATCTATCTATCTATCTATCTATCATCTATCTATCTATCTATCTATCTATCTATCTATCTATCTATCTATCTATCTATCTATCTATCTATCTATCTATCTACCTACCTACCTACCTACCTACCTACCTACCTACCTACCTACCTACCTACCTACCTACCTACCTATCTATCTATCTATCTATCTATCTATCTATCTATCTATCTATCTATCTATCTATCTATCTATCTATCAGTCTGTTTGTTGAAGCTGTTAAAAAAAGTTTAGGCTAGGCTTTTTAGGCTTTGTCTTGTCAAACTCTTATCTAGTTTACACTATTAGCATTATACATTCCTTATCATTGTCATCTTGACCCAAGCCAAGAACCCTTGCTCAAAATGTCCCACCATGATAAGAGATGTGGTTTCACAGTTATAACCTCATTATGGTTGGTGGTTTAATGCCCTAATGCTACATTGTGGCAAAGGTAATGTCACAATTCACATTTTAAAGTCACCATGAAATCAGAATGGGCAATTCTTATTTTCCCCAGGGCGGGACAAACCTATCACTCAAATGAGATCGACCAATAGCAAATCACAACCACCACATCAATTCCCCTTGGACAAATCAAATTTGTTCATGTCCTGTCCATTTCACTATGCATCACAATATGGAAGAAAAGACCCTCGTAACTTCTTTTTCATGTTGACTTGAATTTCCTTTTTTAACAAAAAGATTCCTTCTTATTTTGGGGTTAATTACATTCTAAACATGTTCTTGGCAGGTTTTGTGAGATAGTGGCTAGATATTAAAATACTCAACAATTCTGAAAATCGTTTTATTGACATGAAAAATATTCTGTAATGCAAATATATACATCTCTTAAAAATGTTAACAAGTTTCACAATGTATTTTCACACACTGTCAGCATTGGCAGAAAAACAGCAGGAAGTGAATAGAACAAACAGCTCGCAGAAAGGGTGGGAAAGACCGTTTTACTAACCTTTAAAGTTCAAACCTACTGTACATCTGATACGGAAACTTCTTACTAACTTAGGAATACGTGTAGTACACATTCAACATGGTCTTCTTTCGTCTAATCGATGCTTTATGCTTTTTTTAACAAGTAGAATAATACTTCAGGACACACATGTTTTTGCTGCTGATTAACGTAACAAAAACCTGTATATTTTTGGTTATATTTCAAGATGACACTTGACTGAAGAAATTTTAATCCTAATTGTTTTAGAAAAATATGATCAAATATGATTCTCAGCAAAAAAAGAAACAAAAAAGCTCTATTTGATTTTAAGCATTTTGTCTTCCGGTTTAATAAACTGTTCCATGGGATCTTTATGTCAGAGTTTGCAGTGTTCAACTGACTCTAAAATTGTATCACTTTTTTTTGTGCCGCCCCCTGGGCCAGTCACCTGATTTCCCACCAATTAAATTCGCACGCCACGTTTCTGTGCTTTTTACAACGCAGTCAAGTCAATTCCCTCATTTCCAACTTTGTCCTCCTCAGGCCCAGACCAAATTGCGCTCCCTGAAAATGGCGTTAGATCTACGAGCAATCCCACTTTTTCTTCGTTCTTCGTTTCTCCACATTCATTCTCATCTCCCCCTGCTGCCTCCTCCTTCTGTTCCTTCTTCTCTTCCTCAGCTTCATTCTTCTCGCTTTTCGTTTCCTCCGCCTGCGTCTTAGCCCTCTCCCTCAGGTCAACGCTGGAATAGTCACTGGAAGAATCGCCCCCATCGTCGTCATTTTCCTGCTGTTCTCCCTCTGTGTAACTGTCGTTTTGTTTGTCATGACCTCCACCCTCCTCTTCGTCATAATCTCCCATGTTCTCCTCATCCTCACGGGGTTCAGGCCAAATGTGGACACCAAATCTGTTTTCCACAAGCCCAACTCCTTGTCTCACGCGATCCCGTAGGCCGCCAGGGGCGAAGACGATGTTCTGGACGGTGTACTGTCCATTTGTGTCCACATTGAGTCTTTTGTAAAAATACACCAGTGCCAGAGCAAGTAAGATTAATACGATGAGGAGGATAAGGACAGTTGTAGTGCTGTCATAACTCGATGTCTGTGACTGTGATACCATGACTAAAAAGAGTGCAAAGAGAACAGGGAGAACTCATGAAATAAATGAATCAAATGTATATAATTTATTTGCACTGCACATCAAAAGCTAGTACTATTAAAGATTTTTGAATGTTTTCAATGGTAAAATACTCACCAAGGCAGCATTTATTGGATGGAAAATACAGTAAGATTGTGAAAATATAATTAGAATTTAAAAGATCTGTTTTTTTTTTAATATATTTAAAAGTATTCCAATTTATTCCTGTTATGGAAAAGCTAATTTTTTTTCAGCAGCCATCTCTCCAGTCCTCAAGTTTGGTTTAATATATAAATATATAGTTTTTTCACCATTAAACTGCTCAAAAAGTAACTTTAAAGACATTTACAATGTTACAAGCGATTTTCTATTTCAAATAAATGCTGTTCTTTTCAGGACTATCAAAGTATTAATCACGATTAATCGCATCCAAAATAAAATTTTGTGTTTACATAATATATGTGGGTGCACTGTGTATAATTGTTTTGTATATATATAAATACACACATGTATATTTAAGAAAAAATATTATTTAAATATAAAATATTTATATTTATATATACTATAAAATATATAAATCTACATACAGCATATACATGAAAATATTTCTTAAATATACATGCATGTGTATTAATATATATATAAAATAATTATACACAGTGCACCCACATAATATGCAACCAAAAACTTTTATTTTGGATTTGATTAATCGCGATTAATCGTTTGACAGCCCATATATATATATATATATATATCACCATTAAACTGCTCAGGAAGTAACTTTAAAGACATTTACAATGTTACAAGCGATTTCTATTTCAAATAAATGGTGTTCTTTTAAAATTTCTATTACTAAAAAAATGTATCACAATTTCCACAAACATTCTATTAAGCAGTAAATCCCATTTAATGATAAGGGTCCATTTCAAGTTTTTGAAAACAATTTCGTTCTCATCTCTATGTACACTGTAAAAGTACGAATTTATGAAAACAGTGACGTCATGTGCATGCATGTGACGTTCAGTCTACAGTGAACTATTATAAATAGTCTATTTAGTTTTTCTTTACAAAGTGGCATCGCCAACTACTGGCCTGACATGAATAATACAGCATACTTTTCAGTTTTTAGTTGTTTAGTTTAGTGGTGTCATGTAAACGTATCTTAAAAAACTTTTTTTTTAAAGCACCATTAACTAATTATAGTTAAGCACAAAATTAGCATTTTTTAGAATAATTCATTGAGGATCATGTGACCCTGAAGACTGGAGTAAAGGCTGCAAAAAAATAAGTTTTGCCATCACATGAATAAATTGCATTTTAAAATCTATAAAAATAAATTGTAATAATATTTTACAATATTACAGTTTTTACAGTATTTTGTATTAAATAAATGCAGTCTTGGTGAGCCTAAATAGAAAAATATTATAAAAGTTTAAAAAAAAATTGGAATCAGCACAAGAATATATAGAGAGCATATAAAATATAGAATATATAGTTTTCATAAGTTTTAGCTGTATATTCAGCAACTTGCAACATGTTCCATATAGACTGTGATAAACTGTGGCTTTTTTGCCCACACAAACACCATCCTCCCGCCATGCTCTATTCTGAAGTGCAGTTGCACGGAAGTAAGCATGCTTGTATTTTTTTTTTCAAAAGATGTCAGGAAATCACTTCAGCTTTTCGTAATTTCTTTGCAAAAGATTTGTTTTAATGTACTCCTCTTTGACACACTTACACACCCAAACACTGGTTATTAATATACACATCTAAATAAATGAGTTTCAAACACTTAATAGCACTTAACACCAATTCACAAGTTGTGCTAATGCAGCTGTGTAAATACAGACCCAGTGGATGACAGCAATTTACTTGCAATGTGTAATGTGTTAGCCTGCCAAAACCATGTGCCAATTTACATGAAATGGCAAATGCTCGAAGAATATTAACTAATTAAGTTTTGCTTTTGAAACAACCTGTAGGCCTACTAAAACTCACACATGATATGTTATACTTCTTATTTACAATACAGAGCGAATACAGATACATAGCCTATATATAGCTTAGTATAAAATATGATTTTATGAAATTGAAATTACATTTTTTAATACATTAATCGCTGTTCATAAATATTGTCAAATCAAATTCAGCTCAAACATGTAAGCTAAATTGAAATAACTCACCTTTACTCAACTGTCCTTAAACCCATAGCCCATGCGAGAATAAAATAGAGAATTCAAATTTGTCTTGGTCATATAGGCAGGAAAGAGGGGCGGAGAGAGAGAGAGAGAGAGAGAGAGAGAGAGAGAGAGAGAGAGAGAGAGAGAGAGAGAGAGAGAGAGAGAGAGAGAGAGAGAGAGAGAGAGAGAGAGAGAGAGAGAGAGAGAGAGAGACGCGATTAAAAAGTATCAGGTTTTATGCAGGTTTTATGGGTCATGACATGAATCTTGATTTGCAATATCAATTCTAAACAATGGCTTTGAAATTTAAAAAAATATTTATAATTTTCCCATATTATGGGAAAATTAAAGCAGTTTGTAGTGGGCAGTTTTGAGGTAATAAAGAAATATGCATAGGTATTCAAAAATAATGCATTTGGCTTGTTTTCTTGTTTAACAACACGATATGATTATAGAAACTCGTAATTAAAAATATGCACAATTTATAGTGAAAATAAAATATTCAAATGAAAGCATAGAATAATTTACATAAGGAGTCCACACAGGAAGAGCTCAGTGGAACAGTCAGTTTCCTTTAGCTAGATTGTGAGACACAAGTCTCTCTCACACCACATCCTGTTGTAAAGCTCGAGCTTAAAGATGCTATGAACCATGAAAGCATGAACGCTTCACTGCTCGTGCAGTGCAGATAATGCCGCAAAAGGCTCGATGCAGAGTGTGGTTGTAACACAACAACTGCAACACGAAAAAGCACCTTTTTTAAAAAAACGCCTCAGTTCAGTTGAGGGCTGCGATCAAGATGCAGGCCAAATCTGGCTTAAATGCACAACAATCATGTTTCTTAGTTTTTAGTTATCTAGCCTACTATCTGTAGTCCAGGCAAAGTAGCCCATTTTGGAGCTAAAAATAGAACTAATTGTAAAAGAATTTTTTTCAGCATAGATCATTTCTATGAGGTGTCCAGAACAACATACTAAAAGTCCTAAGAAATCCTAGTTGAGGAAATATGTTTAATTCGCATCAATCCGAGATGTGTGCCAGTAAGGCCAGACAACAATAAACCCCAATGGGGCTATTTTTTTCCTTTACTCCTATCAAAATAAAACTTTATACAATGAAAGTATCCATGAAAAGTAACAAATTTTGTATTACAAGTTTCTTTGAAAATTAATTTTATTATGCAAATGAGCTATACACTAATCGAATATGCACAAAACCCAAATAGGCTTATTTTTTTCCTTTACTCCTACCACAATAAAACTTTACACAATGAAAGTCTACAAGAAAAGTAAAATATTTTGTATTAGAAGTTTCTTTAAAAATGAATTTGAATATGCAAATGAGCAATTTACTAATCGAATATGCCCAAAATACACCCTAATGGGCTTTTTTCCCCCTTTACTCCTATAAAACTCACAATTAAGCCTCACAGAACAATGACAGTGAAAGTATACATGAAAAGTAACCTTTTTGTTTTACAAGTTATCTTGTAAAACAAAAATGTATGTAGTTAGCAGAGGCGGACAGTATCAGAGTACATTTACTTTAGTACAGTACTTAAGTACAATTTTGAGGGATCTGTACTTTACTTGAGGATCATTTTTGGGGAGTACTCATGATTTACTCAAGTACAATTTAGGGGGAAATATTGTACTCTTTACTCCACTACATTTCTATCCATAACCGTGAGCACCCATTACAACTTGAATTAAAAAATGAAAATAAGAAAAATCTCGGAAACCCTCAATTTGTTGTTTCCCTCTCAAACGTGATTGGATTGTGCAAGCGCCTAGCCTGGGTTTCCCCATGGTGTCTTGCCACAGCGCGATTTTTTTCACGCTGCTAAGCAGCCTGAACACCATGAACCAAATTTTCGCCTGAGCTTTATAATTTACTGTTGAGATGTTGATCATTGAGTCTATAATCTCTAAAAATCTCCAAATGCTCCTCCTGAAACTGCGGTCTTCCAACCTTTTACTATCGTGTCAATTGATTTGATTATGCGCGAGGGAGAGAGAGCAAGACAGCGCTCGTGTTGTTTGAAGACATGAGATTGCGCGCATGTGTCCGGTGCACTTTCTCTGCTCCTTATGTGCCCTATTAAGTGCAGCAGTTTCTATTCTACATCACTCACCGATCAAAATAGTCTTTGGCTGGACAAAAAATTGCTTTGGCAGACGCCAAAAAGCGGACGATCTGACAGTTTTAGAAGATTAACAACCCGAAACTAAAACAGACCTGGCCTCTATTTGAGACCGGCTTTTATTTACCCAAACCTGCAGCCACACCAGGCGTGTAAAAGAGACAGACTATTTGGGACTCGCTATTATTTGAAGTTTTACTTTAAATCTCCTAAATCTCTGACCTATCGTCTTTTTCCTCGTCTAATTTTCTGCCGTTCTATATACGTCATCTGGTATCATTGACCCGATTGGCTATGAGCTACGTACAGAAGCATTTGATAGACATTCGTAGCACCCAATAATACGGCTCTGGGCATTCATAAACCACCCCTCAAACACAAGAAAATGAACATGTGGTTTCTAGACAATGTTTCATTCTCAATGAGACGTGGTCTGATATCAGCAATCACCTTCAGCTTTCCGCCAAAGTCAACTCCATGGTCAGATTTAGATAAGAGACCAAACCATGGACGAAAACGCAGCTGGCCCATCCCGGGAATGTGCCGACCCGTGGGCCCACCTATATTCTGAATAGTGACTGAAAAGTGACCCCGAACTCATCTCCAGTGGAACCTCAAACTCTCCCTCCAACGTCAACATCTGCAAAGTTCCAGTCTTCGTGTCTTTTACCAAATGATGGTGTGGAAAGGGGGAAGTGAACGTATTGACCCAAAAGACAGGGGGTGGCATGTTTTGGATGGGGGAGTTTTGCCAATAATGACCGATCAGCCTGCGGCACCACCAGAAATACTAGATGTAGTCCACTGTAGTTGCAAGAAAGACTGTGGCACAAAGAGAAGAACATGCAAAAAATATGGACTCCCTTGCACTGCCATTTGCAGAGAATGTTGTGGTACTAGCTGCATGCACAAACTCACAGTTGCCTTATCTATCAGCTGAAAATGACCCAGAGGGGAAGAACTAAGCAAAGAACAAACCGGGAACTGATTTGGGGATGCCAGAACCAACGGCCACAGAGAAGGGGTCGAGGATAAAATAAAATAAGAGAAAACATAAAATAAAAAACACCCAACCCTCCCCTGAGGCTTGTGTCCCTCTGTGACCCTGAAGACCGTACCGGCGGGAGTTATACCCCTGGCAGGTACTACCAACCAAGCCAGGCAGTTTTCAGGTTAGAGGCCAGTCTAAAAGCAGCATTGCCATCACCCATTGGCAGTAGGATAATTGGATGAAGATTGGGCCGATTTGTCATATGAAGGGTGTTTCTGCCTATGCAAATTATGACATATTCAATAAGTTTAGAGCTCATGTGCATATTCAAATTAATTTCAAAAGAAACTTGTAATACAAAAAAAGTTACTTTTCCTGTATACTTTTACTTTGTAAAGTTTTATTGTGGTAGGAATAAAGGAAAAAATTAAGCCTATTTGGGTGTATTTTGGGCATATTCGATTAAGTGTATACCTCATTTGCATAATAAAATTCATTTTCAAAGAAACTTGTAATACAAAATTTGTTACTTTTCATGGATACTTTCATTGTATAAAGTTTTATTTTGATAGGAGTAAAGGAAAAAAAATAGCCCCATTGGGGTTTATTGTTGTCTGGCCTTATTGGCACACATCTCGAATGGATGCAAATTAAACATATTTCCTCAACTAGGATTTCTTAGGACTTTTAGTATGTTGTTCTGGACACCTCATAGAAATGATCTATACTGAAAAAAATTCTTTTACAATTAGTCTGTCGTAAAACGCTACTTTGCCTGGACTACTGTCTGACATTAAAAACACTTAAACCTAAGGACCACACCAGCCTTCATAAAGGTGTATTTCCAATGATTCCTCCCTACAAAAGTATCCCTGTAGAAGCATTTATTCTCATATCTATTTCTTCAGCTTCCTAACAAGTCAAGTTGTAATTTTCGGCAAATGGACATATAAGATATAAGACACAAACCTCTCTTAGAGCAAAGATTCTGAGCATTAAAAAAAGTAAGTCTCTTCCCGTGAAGAGTTGTGGCCGTTTAAAGCAACTACCGAAATTAGCTAAAACGGCTAAAGCTAGCTAAGTAACTAGTAGAGAATGAATGCTGCTGCTACAGGGATAACGTTACATTTGGGATGAGGAATCATCAGAAATATACTTACTGTCGTGGTCCTTTAACTATTATTACAATATCCATATTACCATTATTTTCCCAAAACGTTGGGGCCTACCGTATTCACTAAAGTCACTACACCTACCACAAACAATGATGAGCACTGAGCAGTTTCGAAGTCCGTTGGTTGGTTGTTCCAAACTCATTAAAATTATTAAGATCGTGTTGTGTGTGTGCAAGTGTGCCATGATGCTAAATATATAATCCAGCATGTTTTAAGAATTTTGAGAGTAGTCTAAAATTCTATTCAAGTTCGATCACCTGTTGATCACCAACTAGTAGGGAAATCATCACAGATCCATTGATTTTGGTTGGATTTTTTAATTCTGTGGAATGAGTATTTTTGGTTAAGAATGGCATATTGACTGATGTCACAACTTAGGGGAATAGTTACCAATGAAGTAAAGATGAAAATATTGGGGAAAAGTGATTCAACGCCTATTTTTTTTAAATTTATTTGTATTTTTGTTTTTGCATTACATTGCATTTACATTTATTAATTTAGCAGACGTTTTTTTATCCAAAGCGACTTACAAATGAGAACAATAGAAGCACTAAACAATGCATAAGTGTTATAACCCCTCTCAGTTTAATTTTAGTGCATTTTTTTTCTTTTTTTGTAGTAGTAGTAAAGAAGAGAAGAGAAAGTGTTAGTACTACTGAATCAAGTGCTGCCGAAAAGATCCGTCTTCAGCAGTTTCTTGAAAGTGGCTACTGACTCAGCAGCTCTTGTTGAGTTAGGCAGATCATTCCACCAGCAGGGAACAGTCATGGTAAAAGTCTGAGATAGATAGGTTGATGCATGTAGAAATGTGCTTTAAAAGTTAATTTTTTTTAGTGGATTTTGTCAGCACATGTGTTCTGTGTATCTGGAATGCATTTATTGACAACATACCCAACCCACTATGGATTTGATGAAAAAAATATATATATATATTTTCACATTTTTCTGATGAAAAATAAAGGGTGCATACACTAAAATTTCCAGGATTTTTTTTCCGTGATATTTCCGCCACAGCAAACCCTAAAATTATTAGTTCTTGGTCAAAGTTAACAGGAAAAAACACAAATAAAAAGTATGGCTGATGTCCGATTCAGCCCATTTTTGAGACTTTTTTTTTTTTGGCTCCCTGACTATATCCAGAGCTGGTCAAATATTCCTCAAATCAGTTTTCTAATGTCACTGCAAATGTTTTTAAATTCACCCTGATAACCTTAACTACTTCCTAGTTTACAGGGGAAATCACTGTTTAGCACTGCTAATCTAGTTCACTTTCTTTTCTAAAAGTAGCACCAACAATGTTCATTTTGACCACAGTCACAGGCCAGCTGGTACAATCTGTAAGTGCTTGTAATGCGATAAATAATAAAACCAACTGATACACAGTAGATAAGGGGGAATGTCATTTATTAAAAAGAACAGATTAAGTTAGCACTTAAGTTTTAAGTAAATGGATACTTAGATCATTTACAACATATACAACAGATAAAGCTACATAAAGTCATTCACAGAGGAGGATGAGTCGTTTCTATCATCCCTGATTGTAGTGCCCATGATTACAAACTAAAAATAAAGCAAATACAAAATCACCACCATCTAAACCTCTAAATCAATGTCACATTCTACTAGTGTTTTTCATATTCAATCAAACGGGAATGAAGTAGTTATTCATCAAGAGACTCAATAATCAACAAACCTTCCAGGTCTCTCCAAATCAAAGGAAATATGACAGTTCAGCACGTTTTGCATTACCATAATGAAATCAAATATCCTCATGGTTGTACTTGATGTACTGCCGTAAATTTATATGTAGAAGAAAATACGCTTTTAGTGTATTATGGAAATGATTACTGTAAAATCAGTTTATTCCCAAAAATAGGAATTGAAAGAAGAAGAAGAAAAAAAAACAATAGGTAAACAATTACAAAATGCAGAATATGTGCTTAAAAAAGTTGAAAATGTCAATAAAATATTTTGGAGTGAAATATGACCTGGGAAACTTTTCATCCTACCAGATCTTCATCTGTATTTTCTGACACTCTTCTTCATTATATCGATAGCTCACAAGTTCCTTCAAACAACAAGTACAGTTTCTATCACATGCTACGCACATTTCCACACATGAAACTCTAACCACATCCAAAATAAATGCTACAAGTGTTAAGACATACAATGGAAGAAAGAAACCCAAGAACAGTGCTGGTCTATGCATGTTTATAAGCACCATCAAACTTTAGTTTAGCGGAAGAAAGGAATTAATTCAGCATGTTGGATTAATACATTTCCTGAAGGTTTCATGCTTCAAACTACTTTCATTAAGCAGAAGCATTCATAAATGCTTTCTTAATGCACACTACACGCTAATCCCCAAGTCTGCTTTTCATTTCAAGTTTGCATGTTCATGCAAATATTGACCCAACCAAATTCTGACTTCAGAGTCTGTACTTAGCATTAAGTACCTGACGTAACAGCCCTAGTAAAAGCACAAAATGAGCAGCATTTAGGATATTATAAATCAGTGCATCAATAGCCAAAAATGTACCAATAAAGCTCAAAGCTCAATCATTTCTTTGTATTACTATGTCACAGTAACGGAACTACATTTCCCATAACTCTTCAGTGAAGCTTTTTGAATGTGGGTAAGGCTATGTGTCGTGTGATATGTTTGTAGTTTCCTTCACACTTCTCCGTCCTCAATGCGGGCGAGCTGCCTTTCCAGAACGTCGATCCTGTGACCCTGAGCCAGAACTAGAGCACGCAAAGCCCGCACCTCCGTCAGGATATCAGAAAGCTGGTCCTCCTTTGCAAGAAGGAAAAAACAACAAAAATGGGATATTAACATTTAGGCTGTGCCCCTATTATCCTTTTTTCCCAGTATTACCTTTCCATGCAGTGTGTAAATACAGGTGTTTGTGAATGTAAAAGGTCACGACAAAAAAAAGCTGTTGTCTCCTTAAAGAAAGAATAGATTCTGAACTTCCGAAACGAGCCATCAGGAACTAATTTGCATAATGCCAGTCTATGGTCTTCATTGGTTGCCCATGAATGACATCTACTTTGACCCTCACTCTAAAAAATGCTGGGTTGCTTCAACCCAAATTTGGTCGAATATGGACAAACTCGATTTGAATCGTCAAATCAAAAATAGCTATTCTAAAACCCTCATTGCTAATTAATACAATGACCCAATCAGATTAGTGTATTCAGACATACTGTTATAAATATATTTATACCACGGTGAGTCAGAAACCGATTCTGATTAGCTGGAAGGTGTGTGTTCAAACCAAGTGGCAACCTTCCAGTCTCTCTCTTGAAACCGAGACCGAAGTGACTTAAAGGGTTAGTTCACCCAAAAAAGGAAATTCTGTCAGTATTTACTCACCCTCATGTTGTTCCAACCCCGTAAGACCTTCGTTCATCTTCGCAACACAAATTAAGATATTTAAGATATTAAGATCGCTCCTGCATACTAGTCCATAGGCTTCTTGAGGGAATGATAATTGATGGCCTCGAAAAGTCATTAAAGACATCGTTAAAATAGTCCAAGTGACTACAGGGGCTCAATTTTAACTTTCTCAAACGACGAGAACACTTTTTGTGCACAAAAACAAACAAAAATAACGACTTTATTTCAACTATTCACTTCCTTCTCGATGGGCCTGTAGTCAGTTAACGTAGTGTGATTGCGTAAAGCTACGTCACACGTAGGCTCACTATTGGCCGACGCTGGTCATGTGTGATGCGTGTGACATACAATAACAGAAGCTTACGCTATTAAACTATTAATCTGACTCGAGGCAGAGAGAGAAATAAACGAATAGTGGAAATAAAGTCGTTATTTTTGTTGTTTTTTGTGCACAAAAAGTGTTCTCTTCGTTTGATAAACTTAAGATTGAGCCCCTGTAGTCACTTGGACTATTTTAACGATGTCTTTAATGACTTTTCGAGGTCATCAAGTGTCATTCCCTCAAGAAGCCTATAGACTAGTATGCAGGAGTGATCTTAATATCTTAAATATCTTAATTTGTTTTATGAAGATGAACGAAGGTCTTCCGGGTTGGAACAACATGAGGGTGAGTAAATACTGACAGAATTTTCATTTTTGGCTGAACTAACCCTTTAAACTGCAATTCGTCGACTGGCCGCTAGAGACCTGGCTGCAAAAGAGAGTCACTCCCATGATTTTTTTTATAACTCATCCATTTAAATTATAATAAGCCTTAAAGTTCGGCATAATTAAGGGCGTGGCCAATTGAGTGACAGGTGGATTGCCACTGCTGTCGCTACCAGCCGTCACGTCACCTCACGTCCCGCCTTTTTGCCCATTTTCGTTTATCCGGTGATGCGCTGCCAAGATGGCGACGGCCGGCTCCGCCCACTTTGGGCTTAAAAAACGCTCTTCAGAAACTTATGAGTGACATCACGGACTCTATGTCCATTTTTTTAAAGTCTATGGCTCAAATCGTTTAATTGCAAAGTACTACCAGTCAGTTTAATCACTATTCTATATTAATGCACTGCTTTCAGTGAAGCACAGACACACAATGTCACACCATTTCTCTGAACCTCATCACAATTGTCACTCACCTCTTTCTTTACTCTCTCTATCCCACCATCTACATCCCTTCCTCCTCGGCCTTGGCCCGGAGCCTCGCTCTCCATCTCAACCGCCATAGGGTTTGCTGGCGCAGTAGTGCTGGTGGGACTAGTGTTGGTCTGAGAGAGCAGTTTGGGTCGACCCCGCAGCGTGCCGGATTTGGTTGGAGGGGCCATGTAGCCTCCGCTGAGGGATACAAGGACTGGAGCGGCATCTTGCCCTGCTATCCAATCTTCCGCCAATAGAGCGGGTTCTAATCCTGCCGTATCCGGGTACAGATCCCCTTGAAACAGGTCAGACTGATAGTCGGTGGGGGGGAAGAGAAGAGTTTAATTTAGAGAGATGGTGCAGATTGATAAACATGCCAATTAATTGTTTGCATATGGGCAGTTAAACATGCGTTTTCTTGCTTCCTCTTTCACAGACACAAATACTCTAAAAATACAGCATTGGGGCAGTACCAAGGATCCATAAAATACCAGCTAAGAATGGTAAATTCAAATATGTTTCCTGTTTTAGTTCATTTTCACATTGAATTCACCTAAAAAATGTAATTTACTCATCCTCATGTTCCTTTTTCTTCTGAAGACCACAAAAGAAGATATTTTGAAGAATGTTGGGAACCAATCAGTTTCGTTTACTGGTAACTTTCATTGTACTGGTCAAAAAAAAAAATTGAGCCATTTCTCAAAACATCATCAAGTTCAACAGGTTTGGAATGACATAAGCATGAGGAAATTATGACAGAATTTTGTATTTCTGGGAGAGCTATGTCTTTAAATATAGCAAAGGGAGGGAAATTAGACATTGGTCTATTTTTACAAACTGAGTAAATTCAATTTATTCGGTGACTGACAGCATTTGTAAATTAAGCTCTAAATGGTTAAATCAGGGCTGCCAACTTTTAAGTTTAGCTTGGAGTGAGAATTATGGAAATATTTTTATGTTAATGGCTAACAGCTTGTGAAAACCCCTAGTCTCTATAGATGACGAACTGTTCCCTATTGGAGAGATATGGAATCTAGATATAGAATAAATAGCATTCAATACAAAATGAATGTGTCTCATTATATTGAAATCAAGTTTTATGTGATAAAAAATTTGCTTTTGTTGTGCATTAGAACCACACAAGGCATTAGTCACTTAGTCAAAAAATTTATTGAAGCATCCAGATAATTCACCACCATGTGACAGCAGCAAGCAGCTAGGCTCCTGATTGGTTAACGCGGCGCGAATTGACGCCAAAGTTCAGATTTTTCAACTCGGGCGGCAGGCGCGAATTCACAAAAAGCACTCAATAAAATCATTCACGCGTCGTGCCAGATGCTCAATTCGCGCCATCCGCGTATTGAGCCTGATTCGCGCGGCAGGATTTTTTCACGTGCGTAACGCGTCTCTGCATTGACTAAATATTGAAATCACTCACGCCAGACGCTCTATTCGGATCTGGTGTGAACGCACCTTGAGAAAATGGATGTGTGGCGTGAGATGGTGAGAAAATTAAGTATCAATTGCGTGAGAATTGGCAGCCCTGAAAGTGTAATGTTGATCTGACAAGTGACAAATAAATATTGCACATCTTTTACACATTTTCTTTGTGCAGTTTTGTCAAGCTTCAAATTTAGAATTAGGCAAGATTGAGAAAAGGCTAGAAGAGAAAAACTGTATCACACTAAAAAATGCTAGGTTGTTTCAACCCAAATTTGGGTTAAATATGGACAAACCCAAATGTTGCGTTAAAAATGTAATAAAAAAAATACAGCTGAAAGGGAAAGTTGAAGTTGGGTTAAAATTTTAAATTACATTTTTAACCCAACATTTGGGTTGGTCCATATTTGACCCAAATTTGGGTTAAAACAACCCAGCATTTTTTAGAGTTACTCAAATACTAAATCACTAAAATTTGCTCAATGCCCTATTAGCGTGTATGGCATGTGATATATTGTGTGTATTTGCTAATCCTAAAAATGCAGTCCTGTTATACAAAAAAGCAACAGGAGCGAGAAGTTTTGCATTCTCATCCTAGGGCGTCATATACTGACGCTTTTGCCAATGCGTATACATCCAACGCACATGGCACCTTTTACCACCCTTCGGGTATGGGTAGGTTTAGGTCTGGGGTAGGGTTAGGGTTAGACCACTAGGAGGCGCCTTCTGGCCCATATATATCTGCGTCTCATATTGACGCTAAAGGGTGCCATGTGCGTTGGATGTAGATGAAATGTCAAAAGCGTCAGTATATGACTCCTTGGGATGAGAACGGGTGGTTTATTAATGTGAATATTTAGCACACTAATCTAGATACATTTGAAACCGCATCTTTTTCTCGACGTTAGCCTTCCATCTGCACTGATTCAATGTTTTTGTAACGTGCTCACTCAATACAAAATACAAATTTCATTTGTAGTGTCCTGTATAGTGTCTGCTATTCACTTTATATATGTTGTGCCTGCTATTTTTACTTCATTATTACACTAAATTTAGAAACGAGCGAGGTGCTGAAGATCTCACTAGTTCAACAGGTTTCACTATTGATGAGGACATTAACACCTCACAAGTGTAGTCACACATGGGCACGCATTCCTTTTACGCAGTGTTAATTCCTGTTGAAAAATAGTTTAAAAAAAAAATATTTGTGTTTGGTCCATTATTTATTTGTCCAATCGTTTAACAAATCGCATTATTAAAAAAAAAATGGATAAACTTTGAGTCACCTTTCGGAAAAATGAACCTTGTGTGCATAGAAAGTGGTTTTTATGAAAAATATAAATTATTTGAACATGAAACCAACGGTTTCTTTAAAATAAACATCGAAATTTAAGTAATTAGTTCACATGTTTGTAAACATATTAATTTTTTTAAACACTTTTGGTAACAGGACTGAGAAAAATGCATGCGTCTTCTAATTAAAAACCTTAATAAATGAATAAAAAAATAAATGAAGTTACCGGAGATGAACAAGTACATATTTTGAATAGTTAATAACATACTTGTTATTAAAATATAAACTTTTTTTTTAAGTTTAATTTTCAAGAGTATAATAATTATAATGAAACACAATGAGTAAATGGCACCCATTCGTGGAAAGGCCCGTGAGCGTTTCATCACCATTTGAACATATTTTTTTTTAACAAATTGCAGTATATATGGCTATCTGATAGAGAAACCAAAGCATCACATCGCTGTGCAATTATTTCTCTACACACAAGGCAAGAGAGCATTTACAAAATGGTATTTTTCAGTGAACTTCCTGTAACACTTAACTTTCCAAGCTTTCAAAGCATTTAAAAACAGAAATTCTACTCTTCTATCAGAACAAAGTTCATCTCAAAGCTCTTGTAGATGACAAAATGGAATGACTAATTAGTAGCCAAAAGTTACTTACTAACTTTCCTTTCTGACTCGCTGTAAACAGATTCAAAACTGAACGCATGAATGCATGCAGACTGAACCTACCTTCCGTGGCACAGTCATAGATATGGGCTCAACCTTTCTCTCATGAAGCTTATAGAACCTGATGGAACAAGATGAAGAACAATGGAGATAAATGCAAGCACTTGAGAGAGATGCTGTTTAAGCTCAAAATGAAAGCTTAAAAAATTAAAATGATTTTATCATATGATACGGTAACCCTACAATATAGTTAACTACCTTAGTTAACGTGAACTATGAATGAACAATACTTTTTCAGCTTTTATCCATCTTATAGTTAATATTAATTTCAACATTTACTAATACGTTATTTAAATCAAATGTTGTATACATTAGTTAATGCATTGTGAACAAACAATAAGCAACTGTATTTTTATGAACTAACATTAAGAAAGATTAATAAATACTAACAACTAATGTTAACTAATGAACCTTACAGTAAAGTGTTATCAATAATAGCCAACTTGTTCCAGTTTGTTACTCAGTTACTGTACAGCTTCTTAAAAATGAGTAAAAACAGTTGAAATGTAAACTCATTAAGCAAACATGCAATAATAATACAGTGCTATAACACAAATATAATTTATGTATTTAATCTCACTTTATTAACCAATGTCTTTGCTGCTCACCTTCGATTAGCCAATTAAACCATACTAATAAGCAAAAATTATTTCAGATAAACATCACATTTGTGTTTTTGCTTTGTTAATAAGAACAAACAAGCCAAGTCCAAGTGAGTAATTCAGTAATTAGCCGTAAAAAAGTAATTCCAAACTAACGTGGCACATTACTTTCCATAAAAAAGTACTAAAAAGTAAAGAAAAACTAACGTAATTCGTTTTTAGGTAACAAAATATTTGAACACATTAATTTTAAAAATTACTATTTTAAAAAAATTAATGTGTTCAAATATATAACATATTTTATAATGTTACGAAAGATTTAAAATAAATATAGTTCTATTGAACTTTCTATTCATTTTGTTTTTCAGAATCCTGAAAAAAAAAAATGTATCACGGTTTCAAATCAGCATATCAGAATGATTCCTGAAGGATCATGTGACACTCAAGACTGGAGTAATGATGCTGAAAATCAGCTTTATCATCACAGAATCACATTACATAACAACCCTCATTTTCTTTCTATGTTGCCATGTAAATATTTCTCAAAAAAAAAAAAAAAATTCTGTGTTCCATGGAAGAAAGAATGGAATCACATGAGGGTATGAAAACATAAAAAATAATAAGTCAAACATCCCGGACAAATAACCAGTCAAACAACTTTTGAAGTTGCGACTCAAATGTACCACTCAGGGATTCATTAAGGCATAATTAAATAAAAAGAGTCAGGACATCGAAGAATGACACTGTCTTAAAGTACCACAGTAGTTGAGGTCGTACCTTGCTATTTCACACTTGTTGACATCTACTCCTCGTTTGCTCAGAAAACCAGCCCCTCTCTGCGGCTCCTTACTGCTGTACAGACTCAGGAAATGAACAAACGGTGACTCATCCGTCACCTCAAAGTAGCGGATGGTACAATCCCCCTGTGAAAGAGAGACGGTATCAGACAGCTGAACTAGAACTCATTTCAGCAATTACAAGTTCTACTTTTATTACACGGGCCTCTGAGACACACAATCTATCATATGCATCAAAGTACCAAGGTATTAACATCTGATACATCACTGTGCCATTTACCAGCACTTAAT
The DNA here is from genome assembly GCA_038021265.1 of Cyprinella venusta. NCBI lineage: Eukaryota > Metazoa > Chordata > Actinopteri > Cypriniformes > Leuciscidae > Cyprinella > Cyprinella venusta. The sequence goes on from CM075864.1 coordinate 48,470,240, forward strand.
CCACATGTGCTTACAGACTCAACATCTCGTACGCCACCGATCAAAGACTTGGGGTCAGTAAGATATGTTTATGACTGTTTTGTTTTTCTGAAAGAAATTGATACTCTTGAGAATCAAAAATGGCAGTGAGGACTTTTACAATGTTATATTTAAAATACACTTTCTATAAAACGCCACCACAGTTTCTACAAACATACCCTGATAATGACGGTAAATGTTTCTTGAGCAGCAAATCAGCATATTAAAATGATTTCTGAAGGATCGATGACACTGAAGACTGGAGTAATGATGCTGAAAATTCAGCTTTTATCACAGGAATATATTACATTTTAAAATATACATTTTTGTTCAAATAAGTCCCTGAGATTTTTTATTTTATTTATTTCATTTATTTATTTCATTTATTTTTATTTTAAGAATAACCTTACAGACTTCAAACTTTTAAAACATAGCTTATTTTATAATATGTTTACTGTATGTAAGTACTTGCAATTACACTCAAACACTCATCAAATCAAATATGTCTGTTATTGGCAACAATAATCAGCGCTTCAAAACACGTTGTAAATATACATCAATGACGCTCTTCAGAGAGCGCTTACACAGATACACACAGGAGAGTTTGAAGGCAGGCGTCTGACGCTGATAGATGCCGTGTGCTCTCAAACGCTCCCGTACGTTGATCATTGTAGCCAATTACAGACATATCCGATGAGCTTGTGAACACAATGGCCAATAAAAGGTGTTTATGACTCAGCTCAACAGCACACATTTTTTAAATTTCAGTACGGACTTAGTGAAACCAGTCGTGCAGCAGTTACCGCTGGGCAATCTTACCTTCCCACACAAGTAAACCATGTTGGTGTCTGGGTCATAGAATGGAAGCAGAACTCCATTACTGGTGTCCATTTCCTGTGTAACCATTGGCTCAGACAGATCTCTCTGAAATGCACAGACAGAACAGGTTCTCAAAAAACATATCATTAAAAAAAAATGAAGAAAAAAAAAAATGAAAAAAAAATGCTTACTGTGTCCCAGAGGGCAAGCTGTCTCTCACTCATGCGACTGAACCCGGTTGTCAGGATTTTCCCATCGGCCAGAAAGACGGCCCTCATTGGCCTGGTGCCCTCATGAGCCTTCTCCCGCACCTGAGTGTGACATCGTCAGATGACAAGAAAAATCACATATCTGTGCAAAAACACTGACACATTCTTGAGTGACCAGATCAGTCGGGACTCATGTTGTGCATCAAAGGGTTAAAATAGAAAACACTAACACTATTTTTACTGCATTTTTGATCAAATAAATGCAACCCTGGTGAGAATAAGAGATTTCTTCTCAAAACAATCATGGATAACCCAATCTTTTGAATCGGTCTGTATTATATTGCTTTATAAATCCCTGGTTGGGAAACAGGAATGGATGCAGGAATGAACAGGCGGACCTTAAGGACAGTTCCCCGCCGGGGATCAATGACTCGTAAGGCTTTGTCTTTACAGGTGGTGCACAGGACGCTCCCCTCTCGGTTCCAGCTCACGCTGTATATCAGGTCAGGATGGGCGTCACTCAGCTGGTACACCATCTCCCCGGTGCCCACATCCCACACACAGAGGACATTATCACATCCTAGAACATGGGCACACAAGATCAAAGGGTTACACTTTATTTCGATGGTCCACTTTAGACATTCTAGGGATGTCAAAAGTACCAGTACAACTAAATAAAAAGTTGATGGTACCAGCATTTCTGCAGTTCTGGTAGTGTTGGGTATATTCGGTACCATCCGCCGACAGACGCTGCTTTCCAATGCTCTCATTCGTGTCTGTTTGAGCGCTGTCTATTTACAGCGTGTTTTTACCAGTGTTGAGCATTGTAATGAGTCACAGTCGTATCTGCTAAACGTGTGAATGCGGTGGCCAATCAGAGGTGCTATTCAGTGCTTGTTCAATGTTCACAAGCTTCAGAATCCTTTCACTATAGCCAACAAAGTAGAATTCACAATACTATCAAGAAAGTTTATATATATATATATATATATATATATATATATATATATATATATATATATATATATGAAGAGTTCAGATGCAAAAGCCTCTAAATGCCATTTGAAATTTTCTTCTAAAATGACCATTTTTATCAAGCTTGTATATTTAAGTTCAGTAATTTCACTTAAATGACAATTAATAGGTAATCTTCATCGCCATTTAAGTGAAATTACTGAACTTAAATATACAAGCTTGATAAAAATGATCATTTTAGAAGAAAATTTCAAATGGCACTTATAGGCTTTTGCATCTGAACTCTTCATATATATAGTAATGGGAGTTTTCATGAGAGTACAATATTCTGTGAGCTTGAACTTTAGAGATAGTTTTAGGGATTATAAATGGAGGCTCTTCTTTTGCTTTCTGTTCATTACCTGTTCACAATCCCAATACAAAAGTACACTCTCAGAAAAAAAGGTACAACAGCTGTCACTTGGGCTGTAACTTTTCAAAAGGTACACTTTTGTACCCAAAGGCTGCATATTGGTATCTTATTGGTACATATTAGCACCTAAAATGGACATATTAAAACCTAAAATGGACATATTAGCTCCTGAAATGTACACATTAGCACCTAAAATGTAAATATTAGCACCTAAAATGTACTTATTAGCACAAAATAAACATGTTAACACCTAAAATGTACATATTAACACTTAAAATGTTCATATTAGCACCTAAAATGTACATATTAGCACCTAAAATGTACTTATTAGCACCTAAAATGTACATATTAGCACCTGATATGTACTTCTTAGCACCTATTGAAAAGGTACAGCCCCAGTGACAGCTTTTGTACCTTTTTTCTGAGAGTGTAATTTTTTTTATGCTGCTCAGTACACGGAAAGGTTTCTGGACTGACAACCATATTTAAATGCACCATTGAATCGGAAACTGTGATAATTGACAGTGACAAAAAATGGGCGAGACAAAACGACATTATTTATTAACGTACTTAAAGGGATAGATCACTTTGAAATTAATTTTTGGTATGTTTTAGCTTACCTCACGGGCATCCAAGATGTAGGTGTCTTTGTTTCCGCAGTAGTTTCAATTTTGATATTTTTAGGTCAAACCGTTCTTGTCTGTCAGTCATATAATGGAGGTCTATGGTCACCACCTCAAAGAGCATGCACAGAGAAGTCCAAATTAAACATGATTTAATGACTCGTAAAAGTAAGTACACATTGATGGCCTAAGACGCGAAACGAGCGGTATTTATATTGTTTTTACCTCTTTTTACCACAGCCACAATGCGCCCGCGCCCTCAGATCACTTGGTTACAAGAGGTAAAACGATATAAATACTGTTTGTTTTCTCACACAAACCGCTCGTTTTGTGTCTTAGGCCATCAATGTGTACGTACATTTACGAGTCATTAAATCATGTTTAATTTGGACTTCTCTGTGCATGCTCTCTGAGGTGGTGACCACAGACCTCCATTATATGACTGACAGACAAGAACGGTTTGACCTAAAAATGTCAAAATTGAAACTACTGCGGAAACAAAGACACCTACATCTTGGATGCCCTTGAGGTAAGATAAAACATACCAAAAGTTTATTTCAAAGTGAACTATCCCTTTATTTCAGCAGTTCTTGCTCTGGTCCAGAAATTGGTACAGAGACATGCCAACTAACTCTCATTTAGAGTATTAGTAGACTGAGCGTTCAGGTAGTAGAATAAGTTGAAATGTAGTTGCAAAGTTATTTATAGTCAGTAGAACGTCTGTATGGGAGCATCAAAATGTTAAGGTCCACTACTCTAATGATTGTTAGTTGAGATGTAGTTGCAAAGTTACTTATAGTAAGTAGAAAGTCCACAGTGGACCAGAAAAAGACCAGAACATTTAACCAGTTTAAGAATTAAGATTTGCATCTCAGATATTTGCATGCTAATGCAAATCAAACCCAAAGCTGCCTTTCTTAGTCTGGTTGTGCACAAACCTTTAAATCAAACTGTGCGGTTTAGCTTTATATATGTCCTTTCTGTAGATGTGTAGACATATCAACCCCTATTTCTTAAATATATGGAAATAAATCAATATATTGACTTTTAAAACCACTTTTTTTGTCATGCTTATTGCCTCAGTAGAGTAATGTCTTCAATTATCTTCATTTGGTGGCTTTTCTCAACAAATATTGATATATGCAATTAATTAAGATTCCCTTATTCACAGAATCAGCCTATCGTGCAATTCATTTTTAATCGTCTGACAGCTCTATTGTCTTTTCAGTACTTTGAAGGTGCACAAAACCATCAACAAACTCCAACATCCAAAAATAGGGTTTGAGAAAAGATATAAAGCAGGTTAAGACACCAGAATTAGAGCACCCTCCAGAAATAGAGCGTGCCAGAACAGACTTAATCCAAGAGAGCCGCAAAGAAAATATAGACAAAGGAAGCGCTTACCTGCAGTCAACAGGATGTTGAGGGCCGAAGGGTGCCAGGCTAGGATGCCCACTCTTTTACTGTGGCCCTCGAGGGTCACAGCAGCTTCTGACATGGGAGACGTAAGACCTCCGTCAGGAATCTGCCAAACCTGTTGTGCACAATACACAGATACAAGAAAAACTATCGTCTGTGTAAAAAAGGTCTTCACTGTCACATGATCCTTCAGAAATCATTCTAATACGCTGATTTGCTGCTCAAGAAACATATTATTATCAAAGTGAAACGAATACCATGATATAAAAAAAAACAGGATTCTTTGACAAAATAGAAAAAGTCTTCATTGTCATTTCTTATTATTGATGTTGATTATTATGTTGAAAACAGTTGTGCTGCTCAATATTTTTGTATGAAAAAATGTGATACCCTCCCATTTTTATACAAATTATTATATTTATTCAGAAATTACACATTGAATTGATCAAAAAGACATTAATATTGTAACAAAAGATTTCTATTTCAAATATATGCTGTTCCTTTGAACTTTTTATTAACGAAATACCAATGTCATGGTTTCGACATTAATCTCGAAATGTTTCGACATTAATCTCAAAACGTTTCTACATTCATCTCGAAACTTTTCAACTTTAATCTCGAAACATTACGACTTTAATCTCGAAACATTACAACTTTAATCTCGAAACATTACAACTTTAATCTCGAAACATTACGACTTTAATCTCTAAACATTTCGACTTTAATCTCGAAACTTTTCGACTTTAATCTCGAAACATTATGACTTTAATCTCGAAACATTTCGACTTTAATCTCGAAACATTTTGACTTTAATCTCTAAACATTTCGACTTTAATCTCGAAACTTTTCGACTTTAATCTCGAAACATTTCGACTTTAATCTCGAAACATTTTGACTTTAATCTCTAAACATTTCGACTTTAATCTCGAAACTTTTCGACTTTAATCTCGAAACATTTCGACTTTAATCTCGAAACTTTTCGACTTTAATCTCGAAACATTTCGACTATAATCTCGAAACATTTCGACTATAATCTCGAAAAATTTTGACTTTAATCTCGAAACTTTTGGGGTTAAACTCGAAACTTTTCGACTTTAATCTCGAAACTTTTCGACTTTAATCTCGAAACTTTTTGACTATAATCTCGGAACATTTCGAATATAATCTCGAAACGTTTTGATTATAATGTCGAAACTTTTCAACTTTAATCTCGAAACATTTCGACTTTAATCTCAAAACATTATGACTTTAATCTCGAAACATTACGACTTTAATCTCGAAACATTTCGACTTTAATCTCAAATCATTTCGACTTTAATCTCAAAATGCTAGATTTTGATTATTTTACAGATTTTTTTTTTTACATTGCGTTTCAGGGCTTCCGTAGTTTTCAAAAACATAAAAAAAAAATTTGCAAACTTTTGATTGGCAACATTACATGGGAAAATATGTACAATATTTGTACATAGATTTTTACAAACTGTTTGGTTCAAAAACACCATTTTAAGTAATATTCAAATGATTGAAAAAATAATTCGACAAATATTGAAAAACGTACCAACAAAAATGACAATATGTACCATGTGAATCTTCATGTCTTAATAATGCAATGAATATTTATAAAGACACCTTATTCACCACTCATGAGGTGTGGGTTTTGTCGAAGGGAATAAAACAAACCTTGACAGTGCAGTCCTCTGAGGCACTGGCAATAACGTTGTCATCATGTGGGCACCACTGCACATCCAGCACTGGAGCGGCGTGCCCGCACACAGTCGGGGTGTTCTGGTCCACTCTCCCGCTCTAGTGGTTAGAGATGTGAAAACAATGTGAGCTTAACCAATTTTATGGAAATGTTGATTTGATTATGCAGACAACTGTCAATCCTCATTGTTTTTGCATATCGCAGAGAGAGTGCATGCCAACCTTGGCGAGCGGGAACACAAGAAAGGCTCCGCCTCCTCCAGCCTCGATGACAACAGCAATGAACTTCGGATTGGCGGCACAGAGCGGACCGTCCCACGTCACGCGTGACACTCTGACATCATCAAGGCAATGCTCAGCCTTCCAGGCCTGTGCGAACACATGCCTGAACTTACTCTGCCTGACAACACCCCTCCTGAAGGACATGACTGTGGACAGGAGAGTGGAACCATTCATGATTAAACCAATCATGGAATAGTATTTTATGAATATTACATGAAGCATGTTAAAAAAAAGTTTGCTGATAATTTACTCACCCCCATGTCATCCAAGATATCCATGTCTTTCTTTCTTCAGTCGAAAAGAAATTAAGGTTTTTGATTAGAACATTCCAGGATTTTTCTCCATATAATGCACTTCAATGGGAACCAAACGGTTCAAGGTCCAAAAGACAAAGAAAAAGGGTCTTATCAAGCGAAACGATCACTCATTTATAAAAATAAATAACAGTTTAAGTTTTATAAGCTCAAATGCTCGCCTTGCTCTGTTCTGTGATGCGCGTTCGTGACTCTCCTGTTCGAAATCGTACATTAAAACGAACAAATCTTTTTCCGAATCAATTCATTCAGTTTGTTCGTTGAATGAACCAAATGACACGAAAAAAGATTCAGTCATTTTGATGAACGAGTTCGAAAAGGAGAGTCACAAACGTGCATCACAGAACAGAGCAAGGCGACCATTTGAGCTTATAAAACTTAAACTTTGTTATTTATTTATTAAATGAGCGATCGTTTCACTTGATAAGTCCCTTATTCTTCGTCTGGAATCATTTAAAGCCCTTTGAACAGTTTGCAGTATGCACGGAAACTGTCTTTTGGACCTTGAACCGTTTGGTTCCCATTGAAGTGCATTATATAGAGAAAAATCCTGGATTGTTTTCATCAAAAACCTTAATTTCTTTTCGACTGAAGAAAGAAAGACATGGACATCTTGAATGACATGGGGGTGAGTAAATTATCAGCAAAGGGTTTTTTTGTGTGAACTACTCCTTTAACATGTTAAAATAAGTCAAAATGAACATAAAGGATCACAATTCATTATGCAAATTATCATATCAATAGATTAGGTAAACTTCAATTTTAAAGGGATCATGACATGAAAAATCAAATTTGCCTTGATCTTTTGACATAAGAGGTCTTTACACCATTAAAACATCCTGAAAGTTTCAGAAGAGCGAAAAACATCCAAAACATGTATTTAATCAAGCTCCAAAAATGGCTTGTTTTGATATTGCGGGATCTGTGACGTCGCACTGGCAAATATATTTGCATATGACAGCCTCCAGAACAAGACAGGTAAAAAGCTAGTCACCTTTATTTATACAGCGCTTTATACAATAGATATTGTTTCAAAGCAGCTTTACAGCGATAAACAGGAAAATTATGCATTTCAGCCTGAAGTCAATTCTATGTTGATTATAGATCATCAATTATTGAATGTGTTCATTTCATCTATAAAACAGTGACGTTAAGGGTTCAAAATAATCATATCTCCTCACATACTCTACATTTGTTGTTCTGTACTAACATTAAAAGTAAACCTCAAGGAGCATTTGGGTAGTTAAACACAAGATGTCACTAGTGGGGCATGTTGTCACACCAGCATTTTAAACACGATTTAAAAATTATCATAAAATTTGTGTAATAAAGGTAACACAGCAATATCATCTACAATACATGTCAATAAATATAAATATCCTGATCTGTATTTGGCCATAATCTCAAAATTGTCACCAATTAATATGGTCCATCACGTAAAATATGATTTATACGTTTTCTGTTCTATTGAGCTCTAGGTTATTAAGTCAGATAGGCTTAAGAATTGAGGTAAAAGTGAGAGCTTGTCTTGTCCAGTGCAACTCTATACGCCTGCAGCTCTCACATGTCTGAGACTGAACATGACACACAGCTAAAGTCAAAAACCACAAACCATCAACATTTAAGGTCTGATGTTTGGTTACCTCACGTAGACTTTATTCACAGCAGCGCCATCTTTGATTTTTAACAAGAATGAAAGCGAGGCGGTGAGGGGTAGACATGCACTGTTATTTAATGTTTTGGGATTGTTCTGCTGATGAAACACAGCAAAAATATATTTCCAAGACATTTCAGTTGGAGTGTGGAAAATTATAAGTGATCTAGTAGCTTTATAGATTGGCTGCCATTGAAAACAATACGTTTATCCCTCACAGCCTCGCTTTCATACAGTCTATTACACATTCACATTCAAAATGAGATGTATTGACTATATAAATGAACCATAAACACTTTTTGACTTTAATGTGATCAAACTAGAATCAATAGAGACATGACAAACGGTAAAACTACCCCGTAAACATCTCACTATAAATGGATTACAACATTGTAAATCCTAAAGCTCTGACATGTGAACTGTGGTCTAAAGGTTGCTTTCCAGGAACGAGTTTTCATTGGATATTCCTGTGCATCTTTTCCCAATATTCTGCTATTTTCTTTTGACATTACACTATTTTCATCTTTATACAAATCATGTGATGCTTTGGAGTATGAGAAATCCATCAGGCTTGTGTTTTGGCTTGGTCAGAGTCCAGATTTAAACCCTATAGTGAATATTTGGTCTCACGTTAAACTCAAACGAACTGGGAGACATTTTTCAACTACTTATAAACTGTTTGAAGCCATTAATATGGAGTGGAAAACGGCTTCCTGTTAAAAGCAGGAAGAAAAGCATTTTTAGCCACAAGGCTTAAACATTAACAGAAAACAAAGGAGAATGCTATTCATTCTAAGATACTTTATCTAATGTATTTGTGCAGATCTTGTTAATTTTCCTTCCAGTGATTGGTGGTTAAGACCATTAAATAAACACTAAATATTTGCCATTCTTTACCTGGCAGTGTCTCCACAAAAAAACTGGATGAGAAAATAAGCAGTATTACAAAATGTGAAATTAAAAAGTCTAAAAGTCACTTTTTTCTGTTCTTCCGAGGACATTGACTAAAAACATAATACACTTTTGTGTGTGCGGTGGGTTTATGGGGGCTATTGAGAACAAATGAAGGGAAGTCACGTGAAAAGAGGCAATCCATCAAGATATGATTGGATACGATTGGTTTACGGGATAACTCTTGTTTTCGTGCGCGTTCTCGAATTGGTCTGAATGAAGATGATGACATTAATGGGAAGAATAATTAATATGTAAATAAACAGCTCAAAATCAAACTTGAAATGACCTCAAAAAAATACGACTGCAGGGTTTTTAGTTGACTTTAAAAAAAAGCTGAATATTATTTTGGAATACATGTAAAAATGCGTAAAACTACAAACTTACAAATTTTATAAATACTTGTTTTTAATAAATATAACATGTTAAAACGTTAGTGTAAAATACAAAATAAATTTGTATTTGTGATCTCTTTTTCCATGTCATGTTAATTTAACCAGTAAAATTAATTGTGCAAGCTAGGGATATAAATGTACATTTGATATAGCTGTATATAGGCCTAAAAATGTGAGGACTTTTACTCACACTGTTTTTTAAACCTCACCGCACGCCACATAATACATTTAAATGAGGCTGATATACAAGTAAAGGGGTCGTGAACACATAAATGCAGATGTCAAGCCACAACCACAAAAATGCATTAATAACATATGACATGTTGACTAGTTATATTCAGTCGTACCTCTGTTTGGGGGTTTCCTTCTTCTTTATTTTCTTCCCTTTCTTAGAAAAATCTGCAGAAATTAATAACGCGATTCCGGGTATGAAAATATAATATATTATATATAAATGCAATGAGCTATAAAACCTACACTAATCCTTTGAGTGTGTTATCGCCGGGATATTCTGCATGGTCAGGTGGAACAGATATATCCAGTCAATTTGAGCAGGCATCGACAAATTAATCCATATTATCAGGGAAATAAATGCACAGATGTCTTTTTTTAAAAGATGTACAAAGCTGAAAGAAAACTGTACAGTTCAGGAAGTTAAAAATAAATCAGGAAACGCGTCGACACCGCTGAAGGATAAAAGATGATGGGTGGTAAATTCCTTGGCGAATGTGCTTAGAATTAAAAGCAGCGATGTGTGAAGCTCGCCATGGTGAGCAGACAACAAAATGGACGGCGATACGCCTTTTTGACGTAATAAAAGTCCCTTTCTGAGCGCTTTGTGACCATTTTTGATTTTATTATTAAATAACCGAACGAACTACGTATTATAAAAAGGTTAACTAATGTCTATGTACTCTGCATGTTATCCACAATTTTATTTTGTGAGGGAAACTGCAGTCAAAACAATATTTTCATAAATGTTTTCCAAGGGTATCCCTTCCACTACCAGAGGCAGTCTTTTCGTAAACATGAGGTGCAGAATGACAGTCAGGTTTAAATTCAAAATAAAAGTCCAATTCCTGCACTAAAAGCCATGGAAAATGTCATGCCATACCGACTGTTTGGCTATTCTCATGGAGTAGACAAAAACACCACTGACAAGAAAGAGCAGGTTACTTTTGACATTTAACAAGGTCTCAGGTTTCAAATTTTGTACGTTTTATTACAAAATTCAAGCAACAAATACCGTATTGGTGCTCGTAAAGTTCCCATGAAATCCAGATGTAAGTTTTTTTTTCGCTTTTACTACAAATATGTTAGTCATACTATTATCTATAAGCTAGTGTGCTCCAAAACAATTACAAAATTCGCGTTTAGAGGATTAAACCATTTAAAACGCTCACTTCCGCCAATGAATCAATGATTTTGATGACATCACTCTGCACTTCAGCTTCTCATCAAATACTCCGTCCAAAAACACTTTGGAGTTTGTTATTCATGCCTGTTTTGTTTTGTGTTTTTGTATGTACTGTTTTTCACATGTTCGATAAAAAAAAATAAAAAATAAATAAAAAATATTCCGTCCAATCAAATGCTCTCTAAAATCTGAAGCGCTATCTAAAACGACATGTTGAAGATTAGGATAACCTGTTAAGTAAATCAACAGCCGAGCTTAGATATAAACTAAACACTTTTGGCCATTTTGTCTTAATGGAGAGGAGCTGTTTGACATGACTTGCTCTGTCTTCCTGTAACTACTAAATTAATATATAAGGGTCCATTCTTTCTTTCTAATTCTTTCTTTTTCTTTTTTTAAATGGTGGTGGCTACTCTCAAAGTATTCCCTGTTTTATTGCAATGTTTTGGTGGAAATTATGGTTATTATGGTTATTTTTCTAGATTAATCACCACACAGATTGTGCTGTTCAGGTGTAGGCTGAAAAGTACCCAACAATGATGTCCTGATTCAACATTGTGCTTTCTGAAATTAATCTAACAAGGATACAAGCAGTATAATTAGGGTTGATTTAATAACCGGTCATTAACGCCAACCTCATACAATGTAGTGAACTCAATACACCAAAGTTACTTACCATCAAGACCCATTTATGGCTTTACATTTTGTTAGATAGAAAGGTCACAGGAATTCCTCAGGAGCTTGCGGTAACACTTACTGCTTATTAAAACTAATTACATTTAAAGCTTTAGTACATAATGAAGTATAAATGTTGTAAACAAAGACAGTGTCACTCCGGCGATTATAGTGACATTTTGTCACACGCAGGAGTCATGGTAATGCAGTACTTCATAATACTATTCATGCACTGGGCAGTTTCCAGTCAAAATACACAATAGACGCATAAAAAATATTTCAAAAACACCATTTGATATCTTTTGGGATTACAGACATTACGGTCAAAAAGTCACAGTGAAGGATGACCAGAAAACAGTTCATGTAGTATCTTCTCCCTCAACAGTAATTCAAGTGAAGCCTCATGTTGCAATAATAATAATAAAAAAGATCGTAATTCCACTCCCTGGTCACACAGTGAAGCTCAACTCCGGTGGTCTCCAGTTAATCTGTACCTGAAACACACGCTGTGCCCCATAATGCTCAGTCGTCCCAGTTTCAAATACACACCGGATTATGCAACTATTTGAGGAACTATGCGAGTAATGCTGGTATTGTTTTTCAGGTTAGAGTTGTTAGATGATGATGGCCTGATAGTTCTGTCCATGTTTTTGCCATCTTGGGAATGTACTCATATACAAGTTCATACAATACATCCATTTTTATGGGTTAGTTGTCAAGACAACCCTTGGAAGAGTGAATTTACAAAGTAGCACATCCTCCTGTAACATCAACTGAGTTTAAATGGCGATAAATTCAACGCATGACGCTTCCAAACAAACACTTTAAACGATCTGAGCTTTGTGGATAGTTGGGCTATGCGGTGAGAGGAAAAGTGTTGTTTTGGCCGGGAGCAGGATGTTATTGGGTTTCGACTTGGGCCGTAGTGTGCCATTAGTGCGCTCAAAATGGTTGGATAGCGCCTCGGATATCTGTGAACTCGCCGTCTCGCTGCTGCCGTTTTCAAAAGCGTCGTGATCCATTAAACCTCGGTGCACTCCTGAATCCGCCGGGCTAACAGAATCTTCTTCCTCTTCGTCTGAAAGAGTCGGGTAGGTGGTTACCATAGGTGAGTGATGCCCCCTGCTGCTTCCTCCGGATCGCGGCCTCCCCTCCGCAGGGAGAATGGCACTGCCGTTCCGAGACCGCACCAGTTCAACGGCCTGGTCCGTTGAATAAGAAGAGGGGTGGAGAGGAGGGAGAAGATGGGTTTCCTGTATGGCAAAATTGCAAATAGTGATTAGGTGCAAGTTTACATGCACATGTGTTGGATAAAGCAGAACTGTGTTAGCATTACTAAACAGTGCAAAAATGCTAAAGCATTAAAGGAGTAGTTCACTTTTTTTTAAAAAAAAAACCTTTGCTGATAATTTACTCACCCCCATGTCATCCAAGATGTCTATGTCTTTCTTTCTTCAGTCGAAAAGAAATTAAGGTTTTTGATGAAAACATTCCAGGATTTTCTCTATATAATGGACTTCAATGGGAACCAAATGGTTCAAGGTCCAAAAGACAGTTTCAGTTCAAACTGCAAACTGTTCAAAGGGCTTTAAACGATTTCAGACGATGAATAAGGGTCTTATCAAGCGAAATGATCGCTCATTTAAAAAAAAAGAAACAAAGTTTAAGTTTTATAAGCTCAAATGGTTGCTTGCTCTGTTCTGTGATGAGTGTTTGTGTTTGTGACTCCCTGTTCGAACTTGTTCATCAAAATGAACAAATCTTTTCCCGAGTCAATTCAGTCATTTTCTTCGTTGAATGAACCAAATGACTCGAAAAAAGATTCGTTCATTTTGATGAATGAGTTCGAACCGGGAATGTCACGAACGGGCATCACAGAACAGAGCAAGGCGAGCATTTGAGCTTATAAAACTTAAACTTTGTTATTTATTCTTTAAATGAGCGATCGTTTCGCTTGATGAGACCCTTATTCATCATCTGGAATCATTTAAAGCCCTTTGAACAGTTTGCAGTTTGTACTGAAATTGTCATTTGGACCTTGAACCGTTTGGTTCCCATTGAAGTCCATTATATGGAGAAAAATCCTGGAATGTTTTCATCAAAAATCTTAATTTCTTTTCGACAGAACAGAGAAAGACATGGACATCTTGGATGACATGGGGGCGAGTAAATTATCAGCAAAAGTGTTTTCAAAAGTGAACTACTCCTTTAATACTGCTCCAACAAAAACAAATTTGCTGGGGTAAACTGCACTGAGCGGTTGAATGCGCTTACTTGATCCGCCATGTTTTTTGTTTTGAAAAGTGTCTTATTTTACCCAAAATGCATTGCAGTGTAGTCCTACTTAAGATAGTCAGGGTCTGATTTAGATGTCTATCTGAAGTCTGACTATCTACTATATTTAATCCATAGTCAAACTTTATCTTTGTGAAAGCGGCCCCTGGTCTGTGTTGCATGACGTCCGGGGAACGGGGCTCTTTTACGGGCGCAAGCGGAGATCTCTTCTGTTACGACGCCCGTTGCAAGTGAAACTACGGCTGCAACTGTCAACCACACAGACTCAGGAAACGCATCTCATACCTGTGACATGTTACTGTCCTCGTCATAAGACTCCATCATCATCATTCGAGTGGATTCTCTGTCAGATCTCTCGATCAGTTTGTTTTGACCTCGTCTGGACGAGTTAAAAATTGCAGGGCGACCGAGTGAGTCCACCGTGCAACGCTCCAGCGTGGAACGACTATCCCTGGAGCGAGGACGATCCTGTGAAAGTAAACATTTAGGGGTTTTATGAGAGGAAAACAAAACACAAGCAATAAACTTGTGACGTCAATTAAGACTATTATTCTGCCTATATATATATATATATATATATATATCAGGGCTGTCAAACGATTAATCGCAATTAATCACATCCAAAATAAAAGTTTGTGTTTACATAATATATGTGGGCGTAGTGTGTATAATTATTTTGTATATATAAATAGACACACATGCATGTATACATTTAAGAAAAATGTGTTCTATATATATCAAATATTTACATTTATACATAATATTAATTATGTATAAATATATATAAAGTATATACTTTCAGATTTTTCTTTAATATATACATGCATGTGTGTGTATTTATATATACAAAATAATTATACACACTACGCCCACATATATTACGTAAACACAAACTTTTATTTTGAATGTGATAAATCGCGATTAATCGCTTGACAGCCCTAATATATATATATATATATATATATACAACTGTAGAGTGTGACTGGTAACTTGTGACTTTTTAAAATATGAAAAGAGAGACGAACCAGTGAGGAGAGACTTGTGCGTATCGTCCCTTCGACTCTTAAAGGATGATTTTCCTCCTTTTAAAAGATGACAGACAGCAAAATGAGAGGATGGTGATATAATATACATCCTTGTTTACATATATTTTCCCCAAAATATAATTAGATACATACAGTAAGCCAGATGTAAATTGAGCATTAAATCAGCTAATTAAAATAATTTTGAAGGATCATGCGATACTGAAGACTAATGGAATAATAGTGCTGAAAATTAAGCTATGTTAAAATATACCAAAAATAGAAAAGAGCTGTTTTAATATCTAACCATATTGCTGTTTTACTGTATTTTTTATTAAACAAATGCACCCTTGGTGAGCATAGGCAACATAATCCCAAACCAAATGATCAATAAACATGTTTTTTTTTTAAAAGTCAAACTTTTAACAATATAGCCTGTTTCAAAAGTGTGTGTATATGGATTTATTACCGAGTATCTGTTGTCTGTGCTGCTGGAGTTCACTCTTCTAAACGAGGCTTGTCTTGACAGAGTGCTGATTTCCTCCCTTATAAAGAAAGTGAGACAGACAGATTGAAGTACATGAACTCTCATATTCAGACCAGTCGTGTAAACTATTCCGTGTTCAGAAAGACAGACTTACTTTTTTTCCTTCAGCTCTATGGCCAGCTGTTTATTCTTGCGTTTATAGTGGCGGTTTACAGAAATGATTATTACGACAAGAGTGAGGACAACTGCTGCAGCGACACCGGCAATAATGATCATCATCATGTAGTTCACTGATGTTTCCTTCAGAGGCAACTCTAAAAGACACATGCAAAAAAAAATAATAAATTATATTCAATTATATGGATTCACATGGGGGAAAAAAAGGTAACACGACACCCTCATAACCATGACATGACATACAGTAAGTCTTTAATATGAAGTAGGGTTTATGCATGATGAAGACATTTCAAACAATGTCATATTTGCATTAAACATGTCATAATTGAGCGAATGACACTTAATAACAATTGTCATGGACATGCTTAAAGGAGTAGTTCACGTTTATAAAAAGGTTTAAAGGTTTTTGATGAAAACATTCCAGGATTTTTCTCCATATAATGGACTTTACTGGTAACCAAACGGTTCAAGGTCCAAAAGACAGTTTCAGAGCAAACTGTTCAAAGGGCTTTAAACGATTCCAGACGATGAATAAGGGTCTTATCTAGTGAAACGATCGCTCATTTGAAAAAAATAACAAAGTTTAAGTTTTATAAGCTCAAATGCTCGCCTTGCTCTGTTCTGTGATGAGCGTTCGTGACTCTCCTGTTCGAACACGTTCATCAAAATGAACAAATCTTTTCCCAAGTCAATTTAATCATTTAGTTTGTTGAATGAATTAAATGACAAGAAAAAAGATTCGTTCATTTTGATAAACGAATTCGAACATGAGAGTCAAGAACGCACATCACAGAACAGAGCAAGGCGACCATTTGTGCTTAAAAAGCTTTTTTTATATATAAATGAGCGATCGTTTCGCTAGATAAGACGCTTATTCATCATCTGGAAACGTTTAAAGCCCTTTGAACAATTTGCATTGAAACTGTCTTTTGGACCTTGAACCATTTGGTTCCCTTTGAAGTCCATTATATGGAGAAAAATCCTGGAATGTTTTCATCAAAAACCTTAATTTCTTTTCGACTGAAGAAAGAAAGACATGGACATCTTGGATGACATGGGGGTGAGTAAACTATCAGCAAAAGTCTTTTTTAAAAGTGAACTACTCCTTTAAAACCTCCTCCGCCATATGTCATAACATGATTATGAAGGTGTCATGTTAGTCTTATGCACACTCCTTTAAGTAAAGTGTTACCCCAAAAAAAAAAAAAAACCATACAGGTTGGGAATGACAAGGCTGAGTAAATTATGACAGTATTTGGATGAACTATTGCTTTATTTGTATAGGTTACGAGACACGCAGTTGCATAATATTTTCACTAGGTGACAGCACTGTGCACTGCACCTCAACATGAGTGAAGGGTTTTCAGCAGGATACACACCTGCTATACTTATTGAAATCTCAGCTTTTCCAGATCCCACCAGATTGGTGGTGGTGCAGATGTAATCCCCTTGATCTGTCAGGAGAAGGGGCCTGGAAAAGCTCAGCGTACCACCGTCCACCGTCACACCCTCCGGTAGAGCTTCACCTTTCCTGTGTACACAAACAAATACAATTCAATCCCCAAATAAAAAGCAGGCATTGAAAACAACAGAAAGCTGTGGTCACCTATACTAAAGAATTCAGCCAGTCTCATCCCAAGACGTCATATAACTGACGTTTTGGGACGTCTTTTGACCATACGTCAATATTCGCCTTTTTAGGGCCCCCTTAAACGTCGGTAGATGAGGTTATGGGATCCTAACTCTACTCCAGACCTAAACCTACCCCTAAACCTAACCCGTCACCTAACTGACGGTAAAGGTAAAGCGTCAGTGGTATGACGGCCCGGAATCGCCATCTACCGACGTTTAAGGGGGCCCTAAAAAGGCGGATATTGACGTATGGTCAAAAGACGTCCCAAAACGTCAGTTATATGACATTTTGGGATGTGACTGTGTTAATTCAGCACATACAGTAAACGATTAATGCTTAATTATTTCATAAATCTCAACTTAAAATGTCCTTGTGGCTAATGGCGCAGTGGATAAGACACATGCCTTTGGTGTGAGAGACCCGGGTTCGAATCCACTGTGAGCAAGACACTTAACTCCTAGTTGCTCCAGAGGCGTGCGACCTCTGACATATATAGCAATTGTAAGTCGCTTTGGACAAAAGCGTCAGCTAAATGAATAAATATAAATGACTGCTAGTTGACAAGTAGTGCACCCAATACTAATTAAAGGAGAACTCCGGCGAACAATGAACCTTTGGTCTAATAAAACATCGGTACCTAGTCAATCGTTCTCTGAGGTTTGTTTTCATGATAATCGAATGTAAAGAGTTTTATCTCTAAAAACTGTTTAGCGTATAATGCTAGTACTGGGGGCATTGACTAACTAAAAAGAAATCGCTAGTTAATACCACTAACAAGGCTCAAAATAGCCCTGCACTAACACAGTAACATAACAAGGCTCCATACATGCAATATGAAGCATTGACAACTTTGTAAGTGTACAGACCGTTTAATAAGAAGATAAGTTATAAAGACCGTTTACTTCGTGTATACATACAGAAGCCATCTTAGGAAATAGTCTCGATAAGTCGATCCCCGAACGCCGTTCATACAGTTCAGAAGTTCGTTGAACTTCATACAGTTCAGCTCACTCAGCACGACGTTGGGGGATCGACTTATCGAGACTATTTCCTAAGATGGCTTCTGTATGTATACACAAAGTGAACGGTCTTTATAACTTATCTTCTTATTAAACGGTCTGTACACTTACAAAGTTGTCAATGCTTCGTATTGCATGTATGGAGCCTCAGTATGTTACTGTGTTACTGTGGGGCTATTTTGAGCCTTGTTAGTGGTATAAACTAGCGATTCTTTTTACTTAGTCAATGCCCCCAGTACTAGCATTATACGCTAAACAGTTTTTAGAGATAAATCTCTTTACATTCGATTATCATGAAAACAAACCTCAGAGAACGATTGACTAGGTACCGATGGTTTATTAGACCAAAGGTTCATTGCTCGCCGGAGTTCTCCTTTAAGTCTTTCTAACTTGTCAAAAATGTGTATTTTTAAAATGTAAGCAGTGAAAATTCTTTCTACATCAATTTCTTTTCAGTGTAGTTTGTCAAGTGAATGTTTGCATCCTCCTTATTTAGTTTGATATGATGTGGGAAGCGATTTCCCCACTTTTTAAAAGTTCATAAGCCTTTATTTAGCCAATACAAATGGACACACTCAGGGTTTCTGTAGACAATAAGAACGTTGTCCACAGTTTAAACCAGGAACTATACGTATGTTACCGTATGTTTTTATAGAGCACAGTGTGTTTTGCATGAGGACAGAAGTAACACTCATCCTATTCCTATGACACACACACATGTAGGCAAATTTTCCCGACATCGTCGTCACAAATTCACTCCCTCACCCCCGCTCTCTCCCTCCGTGTGAAAATGCACTCTTGTCTGTTTGCCGCACAAGTTGCAACACGACACCAGGCCACAGTTACTTCATTTACTTTGCCTTCACACCGAGCAGCCTGAGAACAGGTTTCCCCACTGAAGGCAGAGAAAACCAGAGAATGTTTGTCTCAGGAATTGCGTGATCACCTAAACGTCGGTGTCTACACCCCCTTAGTCACTCGTCCCGAAAAATGCCAAAAAATAGGTGTGTGATTGTGACTAATTTTACCTCAGACTTGTTCACGAGTGCAAAAACAACTGTTGTGTCTTTCAATGACCTCTCGGTGTCGGTATTACTTCCTAGCAACCTTGCAATCTGATCGACTAGATTATAGATTCGCTCGTGAATGTAGGCCATA
Organism: Cyprinella venusta; assembly: GCA_038021265.1. Lineage (NCBI taxonomy): Eukaryota > Metazoa > Chordata > Actinopteri > Cypriniformes > Leuciscidae > Cyprinella > Cyprinella venusta. Next base: position 48,489,898 of record CM075864.1, read on the forward strand.
ACCTTCTCGTCCACACCTACAGATTACTCTGGCATGCTGATGGAGAAGCCAACCGAAACAGAATTAAACTGACAAGACAGGCTGTCAGGAAGACAAACAAACAGGTTGATAGATACAGGTGAAAGACATGTAGACAGAAAGTCTTACCTCGTCCAGTTGAATCGGTGAGGTTTGGGATTTCCTTCGCCATCGCACTGTAGCGTCGCACCTTGCATTTCAGCATGCCAGCTGTCCTCGTAGCCAGATATCAGTGCATTCGGAGGGTCTGTACGCACACATACACAAAAAAAGGTCTCACAATTAGGTGTGTCTAGTTCACTTTTCAGCCTCTTGTTTGAACTTGTGATGAACTTCCCGTTTGACCAATAAGTTCACCTGATCCTTTCTGTTGTTGACACAGCAACTTACAAACTCTAATACTGGCATTATGAAACACTTATGTTTAAATGATCACAATTGTGTGCAATTAAATTAAAGGAATGGGTTCCAAACCCACATTTCTTTCTTTTTTTTTTCTGTGGAAGACAAAAGGAGAAACTTTGAAATGATCTCCTGGTTGTTGTTGTTTTTGTTTTTTTTGTCCATGCAATTATACAATTAAACAAAATTTTAAGAGGACTGTAGCTTTAAACATTATTATAAATGATTTGTCCCATGCACATCCCTTTTTTAAAATTCATGTGCCCTAGTAAGCGACATCTCTTCTTTTCTCTGATGAGGGCGGGGCAACCTGTCACTCACATGAGATCCACCAATAGCAAACCGCAACCATCCAATTAACTTCCGATGGACAAAATCAAGTCCCGCCCTAAGGTAATACAAGTCCCTTAAAGGGATAGTTCACTTTGAAATTAATTTTTGGTATGTTTTAGCTTACCTCAAGGGCATGCAAGATGCAGGTGTCTTTGTTTCCGCAGTATTTTCAATTTTGGTATTTTTAGGTCAAACCGTTCTTGTCTGTCACTCATATAATGGAGGTCTATGGTCACCACCTCAAAGAGCATGCACAGAGAAGTCCAAATTAAACATGATTTAATGACTTGGAAATGTAAGTACACATTGATGGCCTAAGACACGAAACAAGCAGTTTGTGTGAGAAAACAAACAGTTTTTATTGTTTTTACCTCTTGTAACCACCACAGCCATTTCCAAGTGATCTGAGGGCGCGGGCGCTTTGTGGCTGTGGTTTCAAGAGGTAAAAACAATATAAATACTTTAAGTTTTCTCCCACAAACCACTGGTTTCGCGTCTTAGGCCATCAATGTGTACTTACATTTACAAGTAATTAAATCATGTTTAATTTGGACTTCTCTGTGCATGCTCTTTGAGGTGGTGACCATAGACCTCCATTATATGACTGACAGACATGAACGGTTTGACCTAAAAATATCAAAATTGAAAATATTGTGGAAACAAAGACATCGAAATCTTGGATGGCCTTGCGGTAAGTTAAAACATACCAAAAATTTATTTCAAAGTGAACTATCCCTTTAACAAGGACATAAAAACACCATTAAAATATCATAAAATGGTGCACATACTATAAATAAGTCAAAAGAAAACTGTGTGTGAGGATCACACATGCAACCAGATCATCGAGTCACAATTGTCTAGTTTGTGAATGAATCATTCAGATGAACTGAATCATAAGATTCAATCTCCAATCCCCCACCGCAAAAAAAAAAACAAAAAATAAACAATAGGATTTCACAAGTATTCTCCTTTTGAGTTCCACAGAAGTAAGCATGTCAAATGGGTTTCTAAAGACATGATGGTGAGGATTTTTATTCTAGGTGAACTATTTCTACTAAGTTTTCCTAGTCACCCAAAGCAAAAATGTTTTAATGACTGTAGCGGTAGTGATGAATCAGAGAATAACAATGTTGTCATAGTATCGATTAAGACAATAAGCAGATGTCCACAGGTCAAAACACATAAAGGAAATTGCATCTGTAGACATAAAAGGTAAAACGAAAGTTTCATCATATTTAAATTTCACAAGCGCAGTAAACAGGAAAGGGGTTTTAGGTTCACATTGTAAAATTCACAATCATTCTGAGTCACGTACAGACAGCGATGTAATAAAGATTGATGTGTGAAGCAATACATCTATCATTCTGCAGTAAGGACAACATTAAAGTTATTTTGAAGTAAATGAACTACACGCAGCTTGTGTGTATAACCTGGCAAGTGGTTTGCACTGGTAAGAATAGTGATTAGACATCAAAATATGTCTAAAGGAATGCCGAAATGAATAAAAAAGCAGCACTAAAATCAAGATCAAGAACAATTCCAGTAATGTCAGTGTAATATTTATTAAAAATTAGGACATTATATTTTAAATAAAATGATATAAATTGAGTTTAGAGTTCATTTTAAAAATGTTCTTTTTACTATAATTCAAAGTGATATTAAAATATGATTAAATTATATATATATTTAAAATTGTGTACAGTAGTAAATTTATTTGTAAAGTACTACTGAAAGTATACATGGAAGTATTAGTACTGAATTGATACAATTTAGGCTTTATGTAGTGAGTTTGAACAGGCTGATTTTCATTGCCGTCCTATGAGATTATGATTTTTTTATTACAGTAATACAAAATCAAGAGTGCCACATAAACAGGCTAAAATGTTTATGCATTGATACTAATTTTGAGTTAAGTGGTCATTTTAAAAACCTTTATTATTATGGGGGGAATTTATTTAAATTCAAAGTGATATTGAATATGATTAAATTATATATATTTTAAAATTGTGTATAGTACATTTCTTTGTAAGGTTGATAGTATACATAGAAGAATTAGTACTGAATTAATATAATTTATGCTTATTTTCATTAAAAATGTAGTGAGTTTGAACAGGATGATTTTCATTACCGTCCTATGAGACTATGATTTTTTTTTTATTATTACAGTAACACAAATTCAAGAGTGCCACATAAATAAGCTAAAATGTTTATGCAATGACATTTTTATGCATTTTTCTTTTGCATTTTTTTTTTCTGGTTTGATTCAAGGATGGAATTGTGACCCAGGCATTTCTTTATAAGATTCTCCCGTTATACAGTAGTCCCAGTATTTACACTAGTGAACATTTTCCGAACAATATAAGAGATTAAGACTTACAGTGCACTGTAAGTTTACTGGGGATCCTCTGGGGGCCGTTTTGAGATGGATGCCAGACCAGACAGTCCAGCTTCTGTCCGTTCATGCTACGGAGAGGGTGGAGGGAAAACTGGATTGAGGACACCATACCATCCAAACTAAGGTTCTGGCTCTGACCCGGGAGATCTGTGTCCCAGGAGAGGCCTGCCATTGGTTTAGCCATCGAGCGGCATGTAGCGGCCGGACGGAACGACTGGCCCTCAACCAGGACGAATTCCTTCAGGGAAGTGATGGGTTTAGCTGTGAAATAAAATGACAAATAAATAAGAGAGAGAGTGATAGATAGAGAGAGAGAGAGATGGACGGATGATAGATAATTTCTTTATGTTTTCATTCCATTGTCTTTTGGTGTATATATATATATATATATATATATATATATATATATATATATATATATATATATATATATATATTACAGCAGATATTTCACCAGAGTCTGATTTTTAAAAGTATAAAATCTCGCTGTTTGCTTTCCAGTTTCTAACAGTGTGCTTGAACACAATCATAAACAATACTTCTGAAGGAGAAAGCAGCATCTATTGTACGATCATGTAATCGCAGCAACAGTGAACACTTTCATGTTAATACCTCCATCATCACTTCCATTGACAAACACAATACTTGTGTGTTATTCTGAGAACAGTAACTGTATACATAATAGCAGCGCTAGCCTTGTGGTTAAAGGGTTGTATATGAAAGGGACGATGAATGAAATGACAAGTGTTATGTTAAGAAATCAAAGGTAAATCCTTCATCTCTAACTACTGCAGGGTTGCTGCATTTACATAAGACTCAAATCAATTCTGTCAAATCTAAGGGTACGTTTGCACTACAATTAAATGATTAAAACTGCGTATAGATGACGCCATTGTAAAAACGATCCTCATTCACACAGAACCACGAAAACGACTAAAATCTGTATTCTACTGCCTGGCCATTAGATGGCGATGAAACACTACAGACTGAACACGTTCATGACGTCATCGTTTTCACAGATTTGCGTTTTCGTTGTTTACAAAAGTTTTCAAAAGTTTGCATTTCAGGCGCCCAAAAACGCCGTTGTTGTGTAAATGAATGGTCAAAATCTATTGAAATTTTTACGTTTTTAGTATAAAATGGTGTTAAGTCGAAAACGCGTTTTAGTTGAAAACGCGAACTTCTAAAAACTAACTGCTAAAAGTAGGTTTAGAACTTGCCCCATTAAAGTCAACAGGGTGTGAATTTTAAAAAGACGATAACACGGTGTAGGCAACACCGATTTTTGTCACTGACAGCACTCCAAATGTACAAAAAAATGAGCTCAATGTTAAACTTGACTGGAGTTCTCCTTTAATTACAGTTATTTCTGATGGGATTGCATTAAATACTGTAAGTCACTGTGATTTTTCCAAGTAAGACATGGTCATCATCAAAATATTTTGTTAATCCTGGAACAACATTCCTGTCCAAAAATGTAGTCCTAACCCTATCCCTACCCCTAAACCCAACCCTTCCTATAAGTTATTCCTAAAATCAGAGGGAAATGATGGTGAATAACACTGATGTAGATGCACCTAACCCTGGTTGTAAGCCTAAACTTGACATAAATGGTAAACCTCGAATTTGATTGGTTGATTGGAGTGTTGTTCCAGGATCAGCAAAGATGTTGATCCAGACAATAGAAAAATTCTATATAAAACAATCAACATTTTTAACACCTAATGTTAAATGTTAAAGTTTTTAATGTAACCTTTAATTTTGGTGATCAAATGTGAGTTTTAAGGGATACAATTATTGACTACAGGGGCAGGGGGCCTTTTAGAAATGCAATACTTTTTAGACAAAGTAATTAGTAAATGAATCCACTTGCACTCTTGAAGATGTAATTAGTAGCGAGTAATTAATTACTTTTAGTTTTGCATGCCACAAGTTTGTTGTCTTTTGTTTGCCCATAGCACTGGTTAAATGTACTTACTCCACACTGTGAGGAAAATCACAGTCTCGAAGTTTCCAGAGGGGAAGGTGGCGACTTTACAGGTGTATTTGCCCTCGTCTGCAGAACTCGTGCGCATAATAATCAGAGCAGAGTCTGCTATTGGGTTGTTGGTCTCGAATCGCACACGCCCTGAATATGCAGGGCTTTCTGTGAGAGAGAAACAGAAAGAGAATTAAATGTGTGTCACATCCACCATATGACAGAAAGATTTGGCTTTGCGACAGTTTTGTTACACACATCCAAGAATGATGCACAAAAAAAAAACATCTGGAAAATTAAAAATTAAAGAATCAGTATTCTATTAATATTAATAGAATTCTATTAAAAATTGGTGTAAAATGCACGTTTCTTTACAAAAGTGAATTGTAAGTCACTTTGGAAATGTTTTTTCTCCCAATGTAAATGAATGCAAGATGAGTACAGAAATGAAAGTAAGTACTGAATCATACAGTACAGGTATAGTTACATTGCTAGATTCAAGGAAGAGCAGAGCTGATAAAGATTGAGAGCTAAAACTGTAATGCTATTTAGCTAAGTACGTTCTTGAAATGACTTGAAATTTTTCAGTGACGCCATAAAAAAAAATTTGGTTCCCCAAAGAACCTTTCAGAGAACAATTCTTAAAAGAACCATTTTTTTCTTATTTTTGAGAACATTTTATAAACTAAAGCCTTTTTTTCCAGTATAAAAATCATTTGAGCAATGGATAGATTCCTTGGACGTTAGAGTTTCTTCACGGAAACGCAAATGCCAATGAAGAATGTTTATCTTTAAGAGTGTATCTTTAAATCTTTATCTTTTAGAGAGATATATTACTTGAACTCATGTTCACTTTTAAACGTATTGTCATATAACCTATGCCTAACCCATGAACACCCTGATGCACCATTTTAATTTTAATGAAAAAAAAAATATATATATATATATATATATATATATGTACAGAAGCGTATTGCATTCACTTTTTTCTGAATTAACAAGTTAATTATCTCAGAATTAGGAGATAATTTTCCAAGTTTTTCTGAATTTCTGAGGTTTGAGATTGAGAGAAGTCATTAATTCAGTAAAACAGAGAAAAAATATCTCGTAATTCTGAGATAGCAATAGCAATAGCAACTTTATTTATATAGCACATTTAAAAACAACACAAGTTGACCAAAGTGCTTTACATTTTAACACATAACACAAAAAAATTTAAAAAATAATAAGAATATAAAGATAATTAACTTGTTAAAATTCAGAAAAACAGAGCAAAAACTTTTTTCCATGAAAAAATATCTCGTAATTCTGAGATAATTAACTCATTAATTCAGAAAACAGAGAAAAAACTTTTTTCCATGAAAAATTATCTTGTAATTCAGAGATAATTAACTTGTTAATTCAGAAAAATAGAGCAAAAACTTTTTTTCCATGAAAAATTCTCTCGTAATTCTGAGATGATTAACTCGTTAATTCAGAAAAACAGAGTAGATTTTTGTGAAGTGAATGCAATATGCTTCTGTACTTAATATTAGTAAAAGGAAAGGGTCATTTGTTACCAAAAGAGTCTAACAATTTACGTTTTGACATCTGCTGTGTAAAAGGAGTTTGTTTTACCTGTCTGTCCTTCACTGAAATGAACAGTGATAATCTGTTCCTCAGCTCCATTTGAGTTGTGTCGAATCCATGTCACCTGCACCACCTGAGTCTCACTGTCCGACACATTGAATCGACAGGGCAAACGTGTTTCCTCCTCTCCCAGAGACTGCAGATCCCAGGGGCTCGCAGGGGGCTCAAGAAACGGTTCTTGTTCTCCACTTACACAGGCTGCTGAAAGAGAGGAAGATAGAGTAGCAGCGTTAGACATGATCAGAGGATTTAACACAATTCTGCCAACAGCAAAAGAAACAAATTCAACTGGATGAGCCATGCTGGAAGTTGTTTGCTAAACATATTATATATAATTATCCTTTGATTTGATAGTGCATCATTTGAATTATGTTTTAACCATAAACAGCGCAAGATTTGGTGGAACAGCAGTGATTCTATGTTTATATAATATTATGTGATACACACACAGGCCGCTTTATTAGGCCTAGCTGTCCAACTTTTGGTTTTGGATTCAGCCTAGGTCAAGAGACGATCTGCTGAAGTTGAAACTGCGCATCGGAATGGGGAAGAAAGGTGACTGAACATGGGATGGTTGTTAGTGCTAGATAGGTTGGTCTGAGTATTTCAGAAACTGCTGATCTTCACACACAACCATCTCTAGGGTTAACAGGGAATGCTCTGAGAAAGAGACTACATCGTGAGCAGCAGTTCTGTTGTTGATGTCAGAGGTCAGAGGACAATGACCAGACTGGTTCAACAGTAACTCAAATAATCACTCGTTACAACCGAGGTCTCAGAAGAACATCTCTGAATGCACAACACGTCCAACCTTGTAGCAGAAGACACACACTCCCGTCAGCTGAGAACAGAAACTGACACCGTGTCCATACTTAACTACACGCGACGCGACGCCGCGACACGCGTTATCTTTTCCATGTTAATCAGAGTTTTTGTCCTAACCAGACGTGACGGCGACACGCAAAGTTTTTAATTTAGAAACGGTTCCTATTTCTGCGACGTCGCGGCTGACAGAATGAAGAAACAGTGGTTATGAGTACACATAGGTCACTGTGCCACAAACGATAATGGATAATTTACCTCAGAGTTTGAAAGCATATAATATATCGTTCAAAATGAATTCTATGCAAACATACAACTGTACTTCATAACAAAATTAGCCAATGAGTATATTTTGTTAATGTTTTGATTTTTAATAATGTTATTTCTCGATTTGATTATGTTTTATGTTTAGGCTGAATGGCTGTGTTTTTTGATTGACGTGTGGCGTCTCACAGTAGCGTCGCTGGAATTTTATCGCGTCGCGTGTAGTTAGGACACGGTGTGAGGCTACACTTCACACGGGCTCTCTAAAACTGGACCACTAAAATTGGAAAAGCGGTGCCTGGTCGGATGAGTCTGGATTTCTGCTGTGACATTCAGATGTTCGGGTCAGAATTTAGCGTAAACGACACGAAAGCATGGATCATCCTGCCTTGTATCAATGCTTCAGGTAATGGTGTAATGGTGTGAGGGACATTTTCTTGACACTCTTTTGGGGACCTTAGTGCCAGTTGAGCATCACAAACGGAGTATTATTGCTGATCATGTCCACAACGCTTTACACATCTTCTGAGACCTACTTCCAGCAAAGACTGGTTTTATAAACATGACAATGGCTTCACTAAACTCAAAAGACCTTCACATTCACCAGATCTCAATCCAATAAAGCAGCTTTGGGATCTGGTGATACAAAAGTTTCACATCATGGATGTAAAAACTGCAGAAACTGTGTGATGCTATCATGTCAATATAGACCAAAATCTCAGAGGAATGTTTCCAGCACCTCATTGAACCTGTGCCATGAAGGATTTAGGCAGTTCTGAAGGCAAACGTGGGTCCGACCTGCTAGCAAGGTGTACCTAATAAAGAAGCCAGTAGACATACATACTTATTCGATTTTTGGAAGTTCAGATTCCTCCCCTTGGCAGTTTTGTTGACTGACTGGAATAACAATACCGATTTAAAACTATCTATTTAAATGAATTATGACATTGCATGTTATATGAAAGAAGAAAAATTCACAAAAGCAAGTTCCTTGTAACACTCATACTAGCTGTAAAATCACATCCTGGGTTTTAAAGGGCTAGACCAAAAAAACAATACATGCCATTTATCATACAGCTTAATGCGGTTAAAGTAAGGCTTTAAAAAGAACAGAAATAACACCTCTAATAGATATATACCTGCATGAAACACCTGCAGTAAAAGGAAAGTTGGGGCACATTGGCTGAGGTCATCGGTTACCTTCAATACTTCAATAACATGAACCTTTTATTTTTTAACACCCTATTGAACTGGCACAGAAAACAGAGAGCAGAAGCAGACGTGGGAATCGATATGGATAGCAAAAATAAGAGAAAGGAAGAGGGTTGAGAGACAGACAGATGTTTGGAGGAGTGTGAACCATGGGTAGATATGCTGTTCAACTTGTTATGTGTCTCAGGGCTAATTACTTTTGGGTGGCAAACAAGCACAAGCAAACACTCAACTCAACACATATCCAGAGAACATGAGGGAATATAAGCTGAACTACTTACAGTACATGATGATTTTACTTTTAAATACAAAAGCCAGTGCTGTCAAATTGATCAGTCTCATCTTACATAAACGTCTGTTATATAATATAGCTGTGTGTGTATAGCATATACATATACACACATATTTATTTATATATGCATACATATATATGTGTAGACACACACGCGCACACACATACAATATAAACACAGACTTTTATGTAAGATGCGATTAATCGATTTGACCGCACTAATATTTTAATAAAATACTAAAATAAAAATGTATTTATACAAATAGTTTAGACAATGATGTCATGCTGACATCATGTTGATTGGGCTTATTTATGAATAATACATTGTTTATTGTAATTTGCAGTTTGATATGCACTCATGGTTGAAAAGTGTGAGATAAAAAGGTCTATTAACTCCACACTTAATAGCTTCTCAGTTCAGGGCCGGGATTGGACTGTAATCCGTTTAACTCTTTAGTTTCTGAGTCACTGAACTTTATGTCGTATAGATCCTTGACCATGAGGCCACAACAGTCATTTGACTAGTCAGCGAAGACAGAAGGATTACATCAATTAATAACATAATGACAAAAGCCTCCCAGATATATGATATCCACTGTCACTGTGTCACACAGCATGACATGTTTCGGAGTCAGCATCCTTAAAGTGGGTGTTATTTGTTGCCTAATGCTAGCCTTAAATCAGACCCGATTCATTTGACGGATATTTTGATAACACTTTAGATTAGGGAACACATAGGAGTATTCCCTCAATAAACTCCCACTGCTTATTAATAGTTGGGTAGTTAAGTTTAGGAATGGGATAAGGGATGTTGAATATGCTCATCCAGAATAAGGCATTATATGTACTAATAAACAGCCATAAGCAACTAGAATCATAATGTGAATATGATCTAAAGTGATGCTGATAATTCTACAAATATTAAAACTTTATTAATCTGTAATCGGCTCTTAAATATTAGGTAAACTGATATATTATATACATACAGCCAATTATTCTCTGGCAATCATCTAGATGACAAAATAATGTAGCATGCTTTATGTATAATAGCATTAACAGGGGTATAATGATCATTTAGCCATTATTGTGTCCAAAAAGCAGAAATAATGTCAGACAACAATGACCAAAATGCTCATAAAATAATATTAGTCTATGTATGAATAAGAAATAGATTATGTGCATTGTTATTTACAGCACCAAGCGTTGAGAAATCGGTCATAGGACTGTTTGCCAAAAGAAACTATTAAGTGCCTTACAATAATTAAAAACTGATTCTGATAGGTTCTAAATGTCAGAAAAGAATGGCCAATGGATCATAAAAACATTATTGATCTCAAATGTCAAAATGATTAGTTGAATGGAATGTTATTCAACACTGGAAAACATATTGTTGGTTTAACTTAAAAAAAGAAGTAACTTGGTTGCCTTAAAATTTTAAATTCATTTAAATGGAAAAATTGAGTTAATACAATGAAGGAGAATGATTTAATCATCAGAAACTCAAAATATTATGTTACCTGAACCACATTAATTATTTAAGTTGATTTGACAAAAGAAAAAATGTTGTGATTACAAATTTTTTTTTTTTTACTGTGGGTCCTAACCCTAAACCTGACTCTAAACTCTTAAAGGAGTAGTTCACTTTTACCAAAAACTTTTGCTGATAATTTACTCACCTCCATGTCATCCAAGATATCCATGTCAATCTTTCTTCAGTCGAAAAGAAATTAAGGTTTTTGATTAAAACACTCCAGGATTTTTCTCCATACAATGGACTTCAATGGGAACCAAACGGTCAAGGTCCAAAAGACAGTTTCAGTGCAAACTGTTCAAAGGGCTTTAAACGATTTTTAAAAGGGTCTTATCAAGCGAAACGATCTGTCATTTAAAAAAAAAAGTTTTTAAGTTTTATAAGCTCAAATGGTCCCCTTGCTGTTCTGTGATGAGCGTTCGTGACTCTCCTGTTCAAACTCGTTCATCAAAATGAACGAATCTTTTTTCTAGTCATGATTCGAAGGGTCCTAGATAAGACCCTTATTCATCGTCTGGTGTCGTATAAAGCTCTTTGAAGCTGCACTGAAACTCTCATTTGGACCTCGAACCGTTTGGTTCCCATTGAAGTCCGTTATATGAGAAAAATCCAGGAATGTTTTCATCAAAAACCTTAATTTCTTTTCGACTGAAGAAAGAAAGACATGGACATCATGGACGACATGGGAGTAAATTATCAGCAAAAGTTTTTTTAAAAGTGAACTACTCTTTTAAGATGTTTCCCTGCATCACCATCCTTAACTGGGCCTTGAGCAACATTTCATAAGTTATTGCCCTCTGATATTAAACCATGTCGCACACACGGTAAGAGGAACTGCCCACACTGTCGCTATAGTGAGCATTGCAAACGAACCTGTCCTTCCTATCAGAAGTAGGGCGAGTGCTTGGAAATAGCACGCGGGCGTCAGTTTAATGTCAGGAATTTGTCGCGTCGCGTCGCATTACTTGAATGGATTCTGTATTAATCAGCTTTCACATGCTCAGACCAATTGACCCCGAATTAACACACATAGCTGTATGAACAGCTCATACACACCGGGAAAATAAGTGAAAAAATGTAATTTACGTTGACAACACCCTTAGATTCATCACACCCTTATTCTCACAACTTCATCAGCCCAGAAAACACTCCTTAAGACTCTGCGTAGCCTTTAACACACAGTGCGTGCGCGCGTGAGCAGGGAGCGCCTGTCTGTCACACTGAATCACACTTAGTTTGTCACAAGAACCAGTTCTTCCTGTAATATTAGACAACCGTAACGTGTTGTGAAGTTCTTTTCCAATATTAACTCCAAATCCTGCAACACGTTTTTAAATATTTGCAGTTGCACCCCCAATGTGAAATATGAAATGGCTCACCTGAGTTCCAGAAGATCATCGCAGCAAGAATATATGAAACTGTCTTCATATCGTCCTCCAGTTCAGACTTTCACCTTGAGCCCAAGTTATCAGTTTGACGATCTCAATGTGATGGTCATTATTAAAAGACCAGAACAGTGTCCCTGTGAAGCGGATAGTTGTATTCCCAATCAATCCAATCGATCATGGATGTTGGAGAAGAGGAAAGGAGACTCCCATATATTATGAAGATCACGTTGTGGAGATCCAGTGCAGAAAAACAAAATCACTCTGTGTTTAACATCTGAGATATATCGACTAATTCATTTGAAGTAGCCTACAAAAAAAAAAGAAAGAAAGAGGAAACGATATCAATTAATAGAATGTTTATGGATTATATCCATAAAAGTGAACGTTTCTCCATGCGTAAATCCTCAAGTGAGCGAACAAAAGTTTTTACTCCAGTTTCACGTGTTTTCGATGTTAAGATCTACGACATGTTGGGGTGAAAACAGAGTATTTCCATTGTTGTTGTGCCGTGAAATAGTTGTGAGAGAGCAGATCTCTCAGGAAAGGCACCTGTTGGAGAAGGCAGTTCTGCATTGCGCAGTCGCGCACATGTTCTTACGCGCAACTCAACTTTCCAGTTTTTAATCCGGGTGTTTCTTCCCAATCGGATGATTCAATCTAGCTGCTGGTTTAATATTCTCTAATTGCTTAATCGTTTGGGATCTTTAATCGCCGAGCTCACATGGATATCTGGAGATTATTACCCTAATGTTTTGTGAATAACCGTTTAGTCTGAGACACCATATTACGTCATTGATTTTTTTTTTAAATATAGAAAAAATATTTAAATATTGATATATATTGATAAGTGAATGTTCCTAATCCCAATTTTAATGGTTCAGCAGCAAGACATTGTTCCAAAACATTTACCCCTGATTTTACAGGCAAGGTAAAATTTTAGTCCAGGCCTAATCCTGGACTAAAATGCATGTTTGAGCTGTTTAAAGCAGTTCACTTTTAAAAAACTTTTGCTGATAATTCACTCGCCCCCATGTCATCCAAGTTATCCATGTCTTTCTTCAGTCGAAAAGAAATTAAGGTTTTTGATGAAAACATTCCAGGATTTTCTCCTTATAATGGACTTCAATGGGAACCAAACGGTTCAAGGTCCAAATGAGAGTTTCAGTGCAGCTTCAATGGGCTTTAAACAACACCAGATGATGAACGAGGGTGTTATCTATCGAAACGAAATAAATAACAAAGTTTAAGTTTTATAAGCACAAATGTTCGCCTTGCTCTGTTCTGTGATGAGCGTTTGTGACTCTCCAGTTCAAACTCGTTTATCAAAATGAACAAATCTTTTTTTGTTCGAGTCATGATTCGAAGGGTCCTGGATAAGACCCTTACTCATCGTCTGGTGTCGTTTAAAGCCCTTTGAAGCTGTACTGAAACTCTCATTTGGACCGTTTGGTTCCCATTGAAGCCCATTATATGGAGAAAAACCAGGAATGTTTTCATCAAAATTCTTAATTTCTTTTCAACTGAAGAAAGAAAGACGTGGACATCTTGGATGCCATGGGGGTGAGTAAATTATCAGTAAAAGTTTTTTTTAAAAGTGAACTACTCCTTTAACTGAAAGCAAACTTGCACTGAAATATCTGAAAATATGTCAGTGCCATTGTTTTGTCTCAAGACGCACACCAGTAATGTTTTTTTCAAAACCTAATATCCTAATTAACTAAAGCCTAATCCTGGTTTAACCAGACCGTTTCCTAGTATCCAATAAGAATTTAGGAATCAAACCATGTGGGAGGAGCTACTAGACAGCATATCTGATTAATTTTTGAATAATTTGAATGTGTCCCGAATGGCTACATGTTTATTTATCTTGGGTCTAACCTGAACTGCCATGTAATGTATCTGGTTGCATTCCTGTCCTGATGGAAAGCAAGCACCAAAACTGTAAACCTGTTCTCCCTCCTGAAAACAGTTAGAGCCTCGGGCACTTCTGCTGTGTTCAACGGAATAGCGTTCCAAACCTGGGTTTGAGTCGAAAAAGAGTTATTTACCATAAAGAAAGCTCACATGAAGAAAACACTGTGATTATCATATCGGTCCATGAATGTATAAGATTGAGTGACCTAAATGTCTACAAGTTTCATTGATGAGGTCTCTTTAATTTAATTTTAATTCATTAAAAGTTTAACAACACATTAATACTAATATTAAATGTTTTTATATCTGTGATGCTGTGCCAATATTGTGAAACAGTTATTTAATGGAGAAATAGAAAATATCAGAAAAAAATTTGATTAAAGAAATCAAGATTTATTGTGAAAAGAATTAGAGATAAAATTGAACTGAATCTATATACAGTATATATATATATATATATATATATATATATATATATATAGTTATTTGATGAAACCAAGTGTATGTGCATAGTGACATCTAGGGGACAATTTCAGTAGTTTTCAAATATAATATAACTTCAACAAATGTGAAGCACGTTACACACTTATGTATTAGAGTGATTGACAATAATCAATATTTTACTATTTAACTCTACATTAATGTCCTCTACGTTTTGGTCTATTACTATAGTGTTAAAAGTAGGGCTGTCAAACGATTAATCACATCCAATAAATGTGGGATGTAGGTGCACTGTGTATAATGATTTTGTATATATATATAAATACACACACACATGCATGTATATTTAAGAAAAAAATATTATTTATATATAAAATATTGATAAATTATATATAAATCTATATACATGAAAATATTTCTTAAATATATACAAGTATGTGTGTGTATTTATGTATATAAAATAATTATACAGAGGGCACCCACATATATTATGTAAACCCAAACTTTTATTTTGGATGCAATTAATCGTGATTAATCGTTTGACAGCCCTACAATAGATCAAATATAGTATGTATGTAGACCATCACTATGTGTTAAGAATTAAACTAAACATTTCAAATCTGCCTCAACAAGAACATCCAAACACATGTCAGATTTCATTAAACTTAAACTGAACAAAACTGGTAAAAAGAGACTGAATATCAAGTTTCCCCCAACCTGTTATTTCCCTCTCATTGGAATCTGATTGGTTAACAGAGTTAATTGTACCTCCCTTTTGCTGTCTGATTGGTCTTTTGTCTTTTCTGGGATCGGGAGTCTTGCCGTGTCCGAACTTGTTCTCTTGGCCCACAAATCCCACTGTAGCAGAACATCAAAAACGGCTAATACGCAGATTCTGTTTCTCAGATAATCAAAACATAATATATAGTCATTTATACTTTTCATTATAGGAATGCGATTTAGCATGACATAGCAAATCTACACTTCTCTACATCATCTGGTCTATAATAAATAAAATAAAAGGCACATTGTTCTAAAAACAAGTAATATTGTAATTGTTTATTTCTTTTCACAATATCTACACATCCTTGTTTGTTGCTTGTTTTGTTTTTAATGGAAAAGATTGAAAAAAAAAGGTTCTTTGTAATTTTTTTTTCTTATGAAATGTTTCGACAAATACAAACCATCTCAAACCTCAAATTGAGATGTTAAACTAAAAGGAAAAACAAAATTAAAAATTAGCACACAACAAAAAAAGATGAAATGGCGTAAATATGTTACGTCTCTCTATGCCGTGTTTCGCTCGCTGGAATCTGATTGGTTTAGCAGAGGTTTGTGCTCTTCTTGTTTGCTCTCTGATTGGTCCTTTGAGTCCGTTCCCTTTTCTGAGGTTGTCTGTTCTGTATCCGAGTCTTCATCAGAGTCTTCCTCATCATTGCCCTCTCCGAGTTTGTCCTCTTGGCCCACTGGCACAGCTCCCTTCCTCTGTGGCAAAACCGTAAAGAAAGCTTCCTGCCAGTCTCGTTTCTCCAGGAATGCTAGGATGATCTCAAAAACTGCAGCAAGAGGGAAAATTATTGTTTAATTTGCAGCAGGAAACTTAAAAATAGTATATAATTATGGAAGTTTCCACCTCAGAATATATATATTTTTTTAATTCTGACTTAAATCCTCGCAAGCGTGAGTTAAAGGAGTAGTTCACTTTAAAAATAACTTTTGCTGTTAATTTACTCACCCCCATGTCATCTAAGATGTCCATGTCTTTCTTTATTCAGTCGAAAAGAAATTAAGGTTTTTGATTAAAACATTCCAGGATTTTCTCCATATAATGGACTTCATTGGGAACCAAACGGTTCAAGGTCCAAATGAGAGTTTCATTGCAGCTTCAAAGGGTTTTAAACAACACCAGACGATGAATAAGGGTTTTATCTAGGACCTTTCGAGTCATGACTCGTAAAAAAGATTTGTTCATTTTGATGAATGAGTTTGAACAGGAGAGTCACGAACGCACATCACAGAACAGAACAAGGCGAGCATTTGAGCTTATAAAAACGTACACTTTTTTAAATTTATTTTTGAAATGGCCAATCGTTTCGCTTGATGAGACCCTTATTCATCGTCTGGTGTCGTTTAAAGACCTTTGAAGCTGCACTGAAACACTCATTTGGACCTTGAACAGTTTGGTTCCCATTGAAGTCCATTATATGGAGAAAATCCTGGAATGTTTTCATCAAAAATCTTAATTTCCTTTCAACTGAAGAGAGAAAGACATGGACATCTTGGATGACATGGGGGTGAGTAAACTATCAGCAAAAGTTTTTTTAAAAGAGAACTACTCCTTTAATTCATATCTCGCAACTAGGACTTTACAGCTTATATCTCAATTCTGAGAAAAAAGTCGTCTCAAAATTCTGACTTTAAACAGAATAAAAGTCACTTTGACTGTAAACAGGAACTAAAGAGAATGTAAGAAAGGGCATCTCACCATGATTGACAGCCAGCACCTTGCGGCTATTCATCTTGACGAAATTGCCCAGCGGGAGCTGAGCGTGAGCAATGCCAAGCTCTTGGGCTCGACCAAATGTGATTCCCTGTAATAAAGCGTTAAAATTCCCCAAAACCAAGAGCTTGTAATGACATCAAGGTAAAAAAGAAATAAACATTATGACAAGTGCCACCCTATACTCATCTCAGAAATTACTTTCTGTGACTTCCCATGTACTTTTCACAAATAATCATTTCACTGACTATAAAAAATGTCCTTTATCAGTTCTAACGGTATTAAGCCACTCACCTTATGGTGGTTGTGGTCCACCAGACCTCCAATCACGTAGGCTTTGGCTTCATCCAGCTCTTGCAGCACATTGGGTGAATCAGACGTGAGGTAGACGAGGTCGTCCTTGCTTAGGATCTCATGAAATGCTTCAGGCTTAACATGGACATCCTACACCACAATTAAAATTCCATTTGTTAAAGGCGTCAGTTTCTATTATCCAACATTCAAATATAAATTTACTCATAAAGACCTTATGTAGCCCCGCCCCTTTTCAGCACGGTGCTTGTGTTTTGGTTTGTATTCCCAAAGCATAAAGTTAAGATCTCAGATTTATGAATATGCTGCTCATTTTAAAATCCCGGGCTATTGACATTTGTTTCGAGATCCGCTTCAAACATTACAATGCTTATGATCACTTTGTTAAAGGACTTGTAAAAAATATTTTGCTGATAATTTACTCACCCCCATGTCATCCAAGATATCCATGTCTTTCTTTCTTCAGTCGAAAAGAAATTAAGGGATTATTTCCCGGGATTTTCTCCATGTTAATGGACTTCAATGGGAACCAAACGGTTCAAGGTCCAAATGAGTGTTTCAGTGCAGCTTCAATGGGCTTTAAACGACACCAGAGGATGAATAAGGGTCTTATCTAGTGAAACGATCGCTCATTTAAAAAACTAAATAAAAAAGTTTAAGTTTTATAAGCTCAAATGCTCGCTTTGCTTTGTTCTGTGATGAGCGCTCGTGACTCTACTGTTCAAACTCGTTCAGCAAAATGAACGAATCTTTTTTCGAGTCATGACTCGAAGGGTCCTAAATAAGACCATTATTCATCGTCTGGACTCTGGTGCAGTTTAAAGCCATTTGAAGCAGCACTGAAACTCTCATTTGGACCTTAAACGTTTGGTTCCCACTGAAGTCCATTATATGGAGAAAATCCTGGAATGTGTTCATCAAAAACCTTAATTTCTTTTCGACTGAAGAAAGAAAGAAAGACAATATTGCTAAGACGTCTGCAGCAAACATCAGTTTTGCAACAGCAAATAACATTTACTGTCAGGTGACTACAAAAGTGTGAAAAAAAATAAAATAAACTGTAACATAATGATAGTAAAATAATAAAAAGCAACTTACAATTGCTATATATGTCAGAGGTCGACGCCTCTGGAGCCTATTTATTATAATCTTACCTTCCAGTTTACCCAGCCTTTGTTAATCTCATCCATGATTTGCTTCAACTGACCACCATGACTTGTAAGGTAAAACTGTGAATATAAAAAAAGGCTGTTGAATTTAAAGATCACATTTACTAATACACACACACAGTATATAGTTTGTATATATATATATATATATATATATATGTATATATATGAAGGAAACATGCCTGTACAGGATGGAGGGTGCGTCTGTTCTCAGCATAGGACCTCTGAATCTGTTTGTGAAGTTTCTTTACATCCTACACAATAGGAAATAAGTTAAATTAGGTTCTTTAAAGCACCTTTCAACAAGATTTGTTTAGTGCAACAGCTAGATAGCATTATGAAAGTAAGCAAAGGAAGTTGTGAGACACTCCAGATGTTGCTTACCTTGAGCAGCATGAGGTCATCAAAGCTGCAGTCTATGACCAGTCTGAGCGAGCTGGGCTCTGCCGACCTGCGCAAACGCTTCTTACCCGTCCACTCCACTCCGTCGTCAGCCTGTGCTTGTCTCTCCAGCTTCCTCTGCTGTTTTCTCTCTTTCCGCTTCTGTCTGTACATTAATATAAAGACACATAGTGTTTAATAATTATGACACTGAACTATTGAAAGCATATTGTTTTTACACTTTTTTGCTGATGTGAAACATACCACAAATAATAGCTCGACCACGTGTTAGTAGAGCAAACAGTTTTTGTCTTGTTTCATCATTTTGAATGGTTACTTGCATTAAAACGTGTTTTTTAAATGCCATATAATACTAACTGAACTAAAAGCAGACTACTTCACAAACACTAAAACTAAAATGGAAATCAATTAAATTATTCCTCATTCAGAATATGCATAAAAACTGCAAGTGTACATAAATAATACTAAAATAACACTGCTTACTTGCGAAGTTCTCTCTGTTCTTCCCATTGTTGACTCTTGAGAAGTTTCTTCCTTTGTCTTTTAGACAGTGTTTCAGTTTCTCCAGTCTGTACGGTCTCATTTTCACCCTTTGTCGATTCATTTTCATTGTTAGCACATTCATGGCTCCTCTCCTGCACTGCAGGTGCATTGGCCATATCGGTGGACATTTAATCTGAAAATCCTGGAGTAGCAAAAAATGTTGAGTGATTGTGTTTTTTAAATACAACAGATGTGGATATCTCCAATAGAATGGTGTAAAAATGACAGAAAAATCAATGATAGATTCCTAAGGATATAGATAGGGGAAAAAATCATTTGTTAAAAAGAAAATATCAAATATGTGGTGTAATGTAAACACTTTCTGGAGCCTTATGTGTGCATATTTTACTAAATGATAATAAAATGTTTTAAGAGAATGGTTCAATGACTTAAAAGGGCCACTGGTCGAAACCGTGAAATGAACTGATTCAAAAGATTCGATTCACTGACATCCCGAGCAGTACTCAAACAAACAATAAATACACACACACACACACACACACACACACACACACACACACACACACACACACACACACACACAATCAAACGATATCTAGATATCAATACAGGTACAGGTTACGATACAGGTTAACGTAAGGTATCTACGTCTTACGATACAGGTTTAACTTATTAGGCTATATCATCAGGATGTTTTCAGAGTCTCTATATCAAAATGATACAAAGCATAAGGGGAACCATACAACCAGCAAGCATCCCGACATACCTTATAAAACGGCCCATATAATACTGATAATTTACATAAAATAGCAGAATTGCAGGTATAAAAGAGAAAACTACCTCTAAACTGCTGTCTTTGCAGAAGGGCTGTCATCGTGCGCTTTATGCTGCGTCATTTTAAAGCGACTCGCTCAGCGTGGGAACGTCAACAGTCCGCCATGTTGGTGAGGGAAAGTGAAGACATTCAGGCGTGACAGAGCCATGTAATGATGAGCCTAGGTTGATAACATCTGTTGTGAGTTGTTTACATGTGTTAACCTTTGTATATACTTAATAATATATTTTTTAGAACTTTTCCACTTTTTTGGATGTGTAAGAATGGTCTTGAATCTCCCATGAGTCATCATAAATTGTATTCTATAAATGTACATTAAAACTAGGAAGTTTAACATTGAGATATGGTTATTGTTAAACTATGGGTCTATACATTTTAAAGGCAAATGCTTATAGTACTAAAAATGTCTCTTTTACATTTCTAAGAATTATTACAAAAACAGGGTTGATGTTGAAACCATAGCAATAGTTGTTTATAATGCAAATATTGTTATCTATTTACTTATATGATGTATGTCTGACAGCATGGAAGGCAAAATACCCGCCTCCCAACATACACGTATTATGTTTCATGCACAGGTGGTCAGCTGAAATATTCTGCCATGCACATTACATGGTAACAGTGCTTTTAATGTAGCACTGGCCGGAAAAAAAGGCACACAAAACTAATCGTGAACTTTGCCTGGATATATATTCTCAGAAGATTGACAAGTTACGTTCTCTCGAAATATGAGCAGTTCTTTCAGTGATGTTATTAAAATGTTTAGTTAGTTCATATCTGGTCTTTGATAATGTTCGTCAGCACAAAAAAGGTTATTTACACATCATTCATGGAAATGCATTCATAAGTTCAGTGAATTAAAATGATATAACAGATGTTCGTCTTGATTCAGAGCTCATGTCACCTGAGTAGAGTCACAGCTAATATGGAAGTTTACATTCCCATTGCTGCTAATGTGTGACAGACTTTTAATTACCAGACTATCATCTTTCACATTAGCACTTTGCAACACATATTAGCATATGGATTTGTTGCTTCCTATATTCATTCTCCCGATGTAGGCACTTCACAGAGGATTGCTGTCAATCAGCTTATGTGGATCTCTAAATATGGTAAAAATACTTTGTACAGCTGGTTTGCCGGACTCATTCTTTAAATGCCATTGTAATAACAACTGTTATGGGCTCTAAAATAACCTGGGCTCTCAATAAGTTATGACAACAAATGTTTATAACACAAACTAAACTAAATTTTCTACCTTAAAAAAAAGATTCAACTATTTTTAAATCAGTTTTAATGTAATTTAAGCTCAAATGACTTAAACATCCAAGTTGATTTAAGGTAATTATTTTTTGTACAGTGCACTCATTGGATCATTTAGCAAATTACTTACTACTACTTTAATTTAAAAAATGTAGTTATGTCCTTAGAAATGTGTATGACAAGTAGGAAAAGGAAACAACAACAAAATGCTGAAGTACAATTTTTATTTTTCCTGTAACTTCAAACCAGAGAACATTTCACCCTTTTTGCATCTCTTTGCTTTGAATCTCAGTCTTTATTCTTTCTAAGACGCTGTAATGCGTATTCTCACCCAATACGTCGCCCGTCCATCTTCACACATACTTCTAACCATTGTAACATAACTTTTTGTCCTCATGTCAGTCTCATCATTTATCAAGTGTAGCTCGTAAAACAGTGATTGCTTATTATTAAACAATGGCATTACAGGAACATTCAATGTCATTTTATGACATCAAGTGACTTCTGAATACAAACAAAACCAACATATAGCACATACCAAACAAAAACGTTTTCACATATTTACCTTGTCGTGATATGTATTTCACATATTTATTCTTTTTTGTTATTATTTAAAAAAAAACCTTTAAGTAAACTTGTCACTGAATTTAAACACGCCGAAATGATATTCTCAATAATTTGATGACAACGCCACACCAAACTTTGACAAAGGCAGCTTAACGGACTGGCCAGCAGCTCCAACAGCTGAAATAATGAATGAATTCACAAGAATACTAAAACAAGAGTTATTAAAACTTGACGTGTGCATCAAAAAAAGCAAAACAAAAACAATATAACAGAGGATCTAAATGTAAGGCCTCTGTTATTAAAAGGTTCAGAATAATGTCAGTTATAAAGACTGTCAATTTTGTCAGCTCATCTTAAAGACGCGAAAAAGCGAATAAAACCCATTATAATAAGTGATGCTGTCTACACTGGATGGGAGGCAGAGCAATGCGACAAACTTACATTTGAGACGTACTTAAATTTGATACGAAGGACAAAATTGCTTTGTCGCGTCCAGTGTGGACAGCTTCTTCATATATATATATATATATATATATATATAAATACATAGATGCCATAATCGTAATCAGTTACTACCAAGCACTGTGTATTTTGAAATTGAGGTACAGTCAAATGCTGTCTAAAGCTACATCTTGTAAAGTGTTTTGTATAACAGTTTCTGTATTCAAAATACAAGAAATCCCTTCTAATAGCTTTCATTTCTTCGCCTGAAATCAATTCACCCGACCTTGATCCATTACCACTGCTTCCAAAAGCAATAAAACTGCAATACCAAATCAAACCGACTTGGTAAACACATTCTCTCACACATGCTATACTGGTACTGTGAGTAATAGAGGAAATACCATCCCCTAAAACACTCTGTTCACCACATTGCCACACATTTGTGTGTTTAATGGCGGTCTATTCAATACCAGAAAGAAAAAAAACAAAAAAAAAAAATCACAAAAATATACAATATAAAATGTATAATGTCATTTGTTAAGCTCACTGAACACCGCTCAAGGAAGAGTGTTGAGAATCAAGGTCGGGAGAAGAATTCAGTCAAGGAAAGATGGAAACCAGGAGAGATTTGGTGTGTTTTTTATAGAGAACCTGTTAATAGCCTTAACATGTATCACTATCAATTTAAGTTACTATTTATATGGTTGATCTTATATATATATATATATATATTGGATTATATACATATATATAATTGTGCACAAACCTGGCCTATTTTACATTTAGATTGCATAGTTCACTGAAAACACTAATAATTTATTAATACTGTTAGATGTAATAATCTTTAGGAAATCTTAACATGAATATTGATTTTTCGTGCTGTTACATTATGATACCAGAATTCACTTGTAGCATTTAAAATAATAGGTTTTATTTAGCACTATTGTTTTTTTTTTAGACAAAAAATATTTGGCTAAAGTAGAGCTCTAATATTGGCTGTTAGCAGCCATAACATGAAACTAATTATTGCCAGAATATTAATATAACTACATCATTAGCATTCATAGTTTAAAAAGCTATAGGTAACACTTAACTTAAAACCTTTATGTATTGTAATAATGTACATTTTCATAAATAATTGTAACAGAAACACTACAATAAGGTTACATTTGTTAAAATTAGTTACCAAAACTTGCAGCATTAATGTTAATATCAACATTTACTAATGCATCAAAGGTTTTATCCATTAATAAATAATTTAATCTGAGCTACATTGCAAAAAAAAAAAATGAAAAGAGTATTTTTACAATAAAATACTGAAGTCAGAAATGTGCAATAAAATGAATGCATGCTGGGGCGTTTTCTTTTTTCACGAATTACTGTTAATCAACAGCAAAATGGATTGCATACAACGCCTTAAAAACAAATTATATGTATACATATAGTATATAAAGGCTTTAAGTAAAGTGTTACCAAGTTCTCTTTAACTTAATAATCTGACATCATTCCGAGGGTGAATTTAAATCTCTTAAAGTGATTTTTTTACAATAATGTATCCAGTAAATGCAAATGAATTCAACTACCCTTTGAAAAACAAATTCCAATGCTGATCAACTTTCATAAAGATTAGACAAGCAGACAAAAAAAAAATGTTTTAACACAAAAAGAAAGCAAGTGGGAAAATTGGCATTAAAGGGATAGTCCAGTTTTTTTTTTTGGAAATAGACTCATTTTCCAACTCCCCCAGAGTTAAACATTTGAGTTTTACCGTTTTCAAATCCATTCAGCCGATTTTCTGATATTTAGTAATATCAGTAACCAGACAGTTTCTGGTCTCATTGACTTCCATAGTATATTTTTTTCCTACTATGGAAGTCAATGAGACCAGAAACTGTCTGTTTACTGATATTCTTCTAAATATCAGAAAATCAGCTGAATGGATTCGAAAAACGGTAAAACTCAAATGTTTAACTCTGGGGGAGTTGGAAAATGAGTATTTCCAAAAAAAAAAAACTGGAGTATCCCTTTAAACAAGCAGACCACAGATGATAATAGGAGAAGAGAGGGGGGATTTCATGATGAAGGAGATTCCCAAATACAGTGAATTAATTCAGCAAAACACAGAGGAGAAAAGGTGATGTCACGTGGCTCCTGTGTGAAACAAAACAAGAATAAAATTAAAAACTTCTTCTGTCAGCAGTGCGGAGCTATCAGCCAACAGGTTAGTTATGTAGTATTCAGTGTCTCTAAAACCATCGGCTGCTTGCTGATAGCAGGATTATTGCTCATGAAAATATAGCGGTTCAGAAGTCTTACATTACTCCCCTGCGCGGGCCGTTCGCACGCTGGCTGATTTGTTTGTATAATATCCCTCAGCCAAAGCTTCTGGCCCGCCTCTGGGTCTTTCCCTTTAACATAAGGCCGTCCTATAAAAAGGTGACCTGCCCGCGCCCCAGGAATCTCAGGACGATGAGTCTTGATATCCAGCAGCAGCTGGCACAACACTGTATCAGCACAAACACATGCCTCAAACTGGCTGACCTTTCTCTCCTCCCACCGCTATGCTAACAATGCCACGCCTCTTCCCTTCTGCCCACGGGACGCCACGCCACGCTCTTTATAGGGCTGGTCTTATCACCGCCCATTCCATACACACACAGTGGCTCTTGAGGAAATAGAACAGTAGTCATGTATTTTTACGGCGGTGCTATTTTATGACTTGAGCGGGAGGTGTTAAGATAAAATCATTTTTATTTATAACCATATAAACAAAATAGTGTAGGTCGCACATGGGATTAATGTAAGGCATCTAACTTGGTGGACAGTGAATTAGCTTTACTTCGTTACTGTAGCGAGTTCACTTTTCAAAAAACTTTTGCTGATAATTTACTCACCCCCATGTCATCCAAGATGTCCAAGTCTTTCTTTCTTAAAAATGTAATTTCAAATTTTAACCCAGCTTCAGACTTTCACTTACAGCTGTACAGTTTTTAATTACATTTTTAACCCAACATTTGGATTTGTCCATATTTTACCCAAATTTGGGTTCAAACAACCTAGCATTTTTAGAGTGAGATCTAAATGCAGATGTAAAAAAATAGACAAAAATGGTGTGCACATCTCAAACACCCAAATTGGGCTCAGGTGCAGGACAACTAATTGAAGTGAACAAAAATAAAGAAGTGTGAAGTCCGCACACTGAAAAAGTACTGCTCCAAAAAATTTATTAAAAAAGCAACGTTTCGACCATCATGAAGACCTGATGGTCGAAACGTTGCTTTTTTAATAAATTGTTTGGAGCAGTACTTTTTCAGTGTGCGGACTTCACACTTCTTTATTTTTATCTAAATGCAGATGGTCATGGGGAGGAAATTCTTATACATATTAATTGTTTTATGACTGCTCAAGTTAAGTCATTCAAATTACTTAACATAATGGCAATGATATGTCTACAAGTCTGATCCAAAACTTAATTAGGGTATATATATATATATATATATATATATATATATATAAATTGTTCTTTACCTTATGAGAATCTAAAAGGAATTGTTCACCCAAAAATTACAGTTATGTTATAATTTAATCACCGACATGTACTCTTTTTTTCTTCTGCAGAACACAAAAGACGACATTTTTTTAAAACTCTTGTTTTCTGTCCATAAAAGGGATAGTTCACTTTGAAATTAATTTTTGGTATGTTTTTGCTTACCTCAAGGGCATCCAAGATGTAGGTGTCTTTGTTTCCACAGTAGTTTCAATTTTGATATTTTTAAGTCAAACCGTTCTTGTCTGTCAGTCATATAATGGAGGTCTATGGTCACCACCTCAAAGAGCATGCACAGAGAAGTCCAAATTAAACATGATTCAATGACTCGTAAATGTAAGTACACATTGATGGCCTAAAACCCGAAACGAGCGGTTTGTGTGAGAAAACGAACAGTATTTATATCGTTTTATCTCTTGAAACCACAGCCACGTCCAAGTGATCTGAGGGCGCAGGCGCTTTGTGGCTGTGGTAACAAGAGGTCAAAACGATTCAAATACTGTTCGTTTTCTCACACAAACCGCTCGTTTCGTGTCTTAGGCCATCAATGTGTACTTACATTCACGAGTCATTAAATCATGTTTAATTTGGACTTCTCTGTGCATGCTCTTTGAGGTGGTGACCATAGACCTCCATTATATGACTGACAGACAAGAACGGTTTGACCTAAAAATATCAAAATTGAAAATACTGCGGAAACAAAGACACCTACATCTTAGATGCCCTTGAGGTAAGATAAAACATACCAAAAATTAATTTCAAAGTGAACTAAATGTCCCAAACTAAGCAAGCCAAAATCCAATGGCGACAAAGGCAGAAAAGGCAACAGTGGCAAAGAACCAAAACTCCATCATTGACAGAATGGATAACAAACCTTAGTAGAAACCAGGGGCAGTTCTCCTCTGGCCAATGACCGAACAGTGTATGATTATGATTCAGGCGCCATTTCACAAGATGTAAACAACACTGGTCCAGAAACACTTCCTGTTTCAGTTTGTAACTGTTTTCTTTATTTCACATGTAAAGAAAACATCTTAAAGATGCTTGTTTAACTTTTTGATTCAGTTTTATATGTTCTGTTGGTTGTATTTTATCCCAGCTTTTATGTAGTGTTAAAAAACTGAAACAGGAAGTGCTTCTGGACCAGTGTTGTTTACATCTTGTGAAATGGCCTATAGGACAGATTTGCATTTTTGTTTGCATCGTTTTTTAAAGCCCTTACCATTAAGAAAAACATTCAATGCATGCAAATACATTGAAGAAATAATTTGCACTTACGCTGCAGGTGAGTGGGACTTTACCGATGCTCCACCACGAAACTCATGGTGGTGCCGTCGAAGGAGGGGGGAGCGATGATCCTCGGCCCTTGCTGGGAGGTGATGCTGATGACGGGCTGCTTGCTGGTGGCGGGAACGTGTTGAGCCACATGGGCTGTTTGTGACGACTTCCCCGTTGGCATATAGTAAGGGCTCTCCATGTAAGCTCGTTCCTCCTGCTGTCCCACGTGCGGATGGGATTTATCCCCATCATCTGCTTCGGACTGCATGGAGAGCTGGGACTGAATAGTGCGTGCGGGGATCATGGTGGTCGGCATGTATCCCGGGTAAAACATGTAGGTGTGGCCGTACGCTCCCGGGCCGAGGGCGAGAGGGGATATCGGAAGCGGGACGGGGGTCATGGGGGGTTGCTGTGGCACGGGGACGTCCACATACTGCCCGGTTTCCGGGTCAAACAGACGCCTGGTGGCCGGTTGCACCGGAGTGTCCACCAAGTAGTAGCTTCCAGTGGTGGGATCCAGCAGCATCTTTCTTTGGGTCGTGTGGAAGTGCTCCGTCGGGACGGGGGACGGTTGAACCGAAGGAGAGAAGCAAATGAGTTGAGGTTGAGCAGCTTGCATGGTGACAGGGAGGGGTGTGTGGTAAATAGTGGCGGTAGGGGTATCCGGGGACCGGGTCTCCACGACAAACGATGAGCGTTTTGGTGACGGATGGCTTCTGGTGTCACTGTGAGCCAGGTAAGACGGCGGACTGGCCGTTTGGGTTTTACCGCCTCCGGGTGGGATTGTATAAACAGCGGATTTGCCCGGCCCGGCCGCGGACGTGGCGTGAGGCTTCACGGGTATGGTCAGGTAGCTCTCCGAATCTGCTGTGGAAGTGAACTGCAGAGGGGCGAACTCAGTCTCACTTCCGTTCGGCCTCTCCCGCTCTTCCAGCACACGCTTCGGATGAGATATCTTCAAGGAAATTGGTAGTTTTGGAGATTTGGGTGTCAAGGCCTTGAAGCTCAAAGATGCCGGTGATGCAACGTGTGTCTTTGAGGTTACAGGCTTCTTACTCGGCGTTTTAGGGCCGTTTCGCTCTTGAGTGGCCGATGACGACTTGTCGACTTTTTTAGGGGGCGTCTCGTTTGAATCTCGCCTTTGCAAACTATCCACAGGGGAATAGATTTCCAATTCCTCAACGGCGTGTTTCTCGTCGGAGATGAGCGAGAGCACGTGACTGTCTGTTATCGGCCGAGGCTCTTTTTTCCTCTTCCACTCATTCTTGTCAAAAACGTACAGTTGCTCCATGGTTTTGACCGCAGCTTGCAATTTTTCCAAAGCGGCTTGGTTGGCCATCTTGGGTTCGCTTTTTTTCTCGCTGGCGTCGCTTGTCTTATCTTGCTTTCTTGTGCTCGCCTCAATCTTTAACCCGGTTGGGACCTCTTGTTTCGGCAGCCTGTTGACTACAGCAACGTGAGGAGAGGACCTGTCAGCCTCAACTATATCCTCTGGAAATCGTCTCTTGGGGGGGTCTATTAAATCTCCGGATTGCTTTCCATTGCTATTTGTATTCACAGACTGGCATTTAATCACTATGGGTGAAAGAGAGGCTGAGTTCAGATAAGGACTCTGCTTTAACGTCTTCTGCTCTCCGTCAGACGTCGAGTTGCTAGATTTGTTGTCGTTGTTATCTAAAGACACAAAGTGATACGAGCTCTTAACCAATTTCCGCACGTCTCTAACCTGGTGAATGGGGGTCTGTAGTTTGCCCTTGTTCTCTCTAATGTCTCTGACTATAAAGTGAGGCTTGTTGTCAGAGGACTCACCCTTGAAAGCCGTGGCGAGCGCTTGGCATCTGGTGTCCTCAGCTGTCTTACAGCCCAAATTGGGAGTCAGCAGCTTGGCGATATTGAACGGGTCGCTTTTGTTGTCCCGCACACTCCGCAGACTTATTTTGATTTCGGGCGACTTCGATGTCACCGCGCTGCGCGTCGCGTCTGTCACATAAAGTGTGTTCGAGCGCCACTTTAAAGCTCCGCTTTCTCCTCGATTGCGCGTGGAATAACTCACTTTCGGCGGTGGTTTCCCAAGGTCCCTCTCCGAGGACGGAAGCTGTATGCTTGGCACAAATAAATGTGACATTTTAGTGGGCTTGCCGCTCGCCGAATCGACGCAGAAGTTGGTTTCCCGTGGACACTCGCGTTGCGGTTTCCCCTCAAGAGTTTTGACGTTTTTATGTTCCTTTTGAAACTCTAGCTCGCCGTCCCTCCACGATCTGAACGCGCTATTTTGGCTTCGAAGCAGTGTGCTTTTGGATGCTTCGAATGCTCCTTTTTTAGTATCATTCGCCGACTCTAAATTGGTTTCTGATGCACTCGTCAAAGTCTCCTCGTTGCGCGCGTCGTCTTTGGCATCGCTTGAATTGCCGTCTACTATGTCGCCGAGATCGTCCACGCTGACGATCGTGAAGTCGGAATCGGCTTCTGAGAATTTCGAGCTTTGCCTTTGCAGCGCTTTGGAATTTTTCTTGGCCGCTTTCTCGTGCTCGTGCATCGCGAAGCACGGAGAGGGCGCGTGGTGCGCCTCGCATATCTCGCCCCTCTCCATTTTGCGCTCTTGCTCGAACTGCATTTTCTTAGAAATGACATTTTTCAGGAGACTCGAAGCGAATACGGATTTCTTGTGTGTGTCTTCCATGGTTTCACCTGCATTGCAGGATCGCTTGCTTGCCTCGCTCCCTTGGGCGCTTGGCAAGGTGTGTGTAACTTCATCTGTGGAACGTGATCCTCCAGCGCTTTCGTTTACAGACTGGCCGGATTTGACATTGCATCGAAAATTGAGCGTTTCGGTCAGTCTAATGAGGCCACTTTGGCCCTGTGAGAACTTCCCCATGAGCTCAATCTTTTTAGTGGTGGACGATGCGTTTTTGTGGCCGACTAAATTGCCGTTCAGTGCAAATATCTCGACCGGGGGCGCTCGCATGCTGGTCAGCGTCAAGCCTGTTATCCCCTTGCCGTCCCTCTTTTTGGCGAAATGGAATTTGGGTGTGGAGCCGTTGTGCGCGACTAAGTTTTGATCTCGCCCCTTGCCATACTTTAGGTCAACAAACGTCGACCAGCTGTTTATTCCCAGCCCATGCTCTGAAGCAGAAGACTCACTTGAGGTGCTAAAGTTGATGGCATTTAAATATGGATACGCCAAACTTTTGAACGCCCTGGCAGTGAGATTGCGCACTTCCTTATCGGCGTCATCCAGCTCGCTCACCGCGCTGGACGCACCGCTGGAATAATCGTGCACATCTTTGCTTTTTAATTTGCTGCCAAAGTGCAAGCGCCCCGGCAAAGCAATGAAACACTTTGCGTTATCACACGCTTTGTCGCCCTTTGCGTCCACTCCTCTCAAAACATAGCGACTTTTGTCTTTTTCGTGATCTTGGACGTTGCGCAGCTCATTTACAGCGCGGGATGTGGC
Source organism: Cyprinella venusta (assembly GCA_038021265.1). Taxonomy (NCBI): domain Eukaryota; kingdom Metazoa; phylum Chordata; class Actinopteri; order Cypriniformes; family Leuciscidae; genus Cyprinella; species Cyprinella venusta. The sequence goes on from CM075864.1 coordinate 48,520,792, forward strand.
TTTGATTGACAGGTGAATCTGCTTTTTTGACAGGCCCTCATCTGAGCTGGCACATTTGTCCGCGTCACAGAGATTGCTTTCAGGCTTACTGCTGACCACTGCTCCGCTCGTATTAGCCTGGTCGCTTTTCACACACGCTTCTTTCGTTTCATCACTGTCAAAAGAGGCATAATCGACGAACGAGTAGACCTGGAGATCGTCCTCGAGTTCCCAGCTTGATCCCGTCTCAAAGTCGTAATCCGCATCATGGTCCAACTCCAAAAGCTCTATTTCGTGGGTTGTGATAAAGTGGGACTCGTCTTCGCGCGCGTCGTGATCCGAAAGCACCACAGTGACCTCATCGTCCGATTCACTTTTGCTGCTCAGATAAACTTCGTTGTATTGTTCATTGTTATCGTTTCCTGTGTTCTGCGCCTCCAAATTTGGTGATTTGGGCTTTTGCTCCGTCTTTTCGATACAGTCCGTTTTATCCGCTTGAGGTGTTTCCGAAGTTGCTGTTTCAAAAGAGGTCGACTTTTCCGCGCATTCCTCCAGTGCGCATTGATTTTGAGTAGATTCGCGTATTTTTCCAGTGGGAGGTTCATGCTCTCCTTGTGGATCGCTCATGCCACTGATACTTTTAATTATTTCCAGAGGACTCGAGTCTCCAGTATATGTCACTTTCTCTGTTTTGGTATCATCCAGTTTAAGTTCCAGCAGGTCGTTCAGATCCACATAATTTGACTCTTCTTGTGCGTTTATGAGGCGCATGTCCCGTTTGGAAAGGAAGTTCTTAAACGAATCGGTGTCTTCCCGGTAAATGAGCGTTTTCTCCGAAGCTGCCATAGGCTGTATTGGTGATGAAGCGGTAGTTTTCTTTTAGGAGAGACACCAGTCCCCAGGAATCCCCACTGCACTGCCCGTTGTCCAATCCTAGTGGAGTTGTGTCTCTGCTTTGCCTTCCTCACCCACAGTGGAGAGCGTGGCACTCGAGAGCGTCATTTCAGACGCGCGCCAGGCGTTCACGCGACCTCCTTTTAGTGAGAGTAATGACACTACTAACCCTGCTGTACTTTCTCCTAGAATATGTCATGCATGTCCCCGTAATAATGCTATGGGAGGCGTTTACCCGACGACAAACGGAGACTGACTTCCATGACACAGCCTGTTGTGTTGCGCGCTGTCACTTAAAATGCGAGTGACTGCAAATTTAGAGCTGATGACGAAATGCGAAAACGGCTATTTTAGAACGAGGATGTTATGTGCAGCGTGTTTTGTTACATACTGCAGACAAGGCTGACTCCCCCCCGACACAACATTTGTGCTAAAAATGAATCCTCCTTAAGCTTCTCGCTCAACTATGCGCGCTTTTGACGCGTCGCCACCTTAACCCAACAATAGAAATATCAGTCACAGCCATATAGTCACTCTCCGTCATGTGATGGAAAGGTTGACGCTCTAAATGGAGTTAGCATGACGAATATGAGAAGGATTCAGTCAGTGATGAGGCAATGGTGAATGCAGTTGCTGCCAAAGTAAATAGTGGAAGAGTTGGCAAAGTGTTTAGGCTACATTTAGTTATAGTCGTCTCTAACTTCTTATAAAACAATCTCGTTTTTCCTCAATTAGCCTATTCCCTGGAAAGTCTCGTTTTAATGCTTAAATCGTGCGTTTTGGAGCAAGGTCAGCACCACAGCGGTGGACAGCGCCTTTGCAGAGTAGACAATACGCCATTTGTTCATTCCCCGGAAGCAGGATGCACTAAAGTACAATTTACTTTTCAGATTTTATTTTGACTTTTTTTTCCATTTAAACAAACATGCGATGTTTAACATATTTATCTTCTCTGTTTGCACGAACTTGTCAATTAAATAAAGTGAATCAGAAAAAAATGAGTTGCCTATCTGTACATTGCGCACGAGGAGGCGTGGCCTCGCATGAATATTTAATTAAGTAGGCTTGGGCAACGAATAAGGACTTATATGTACTGTAAATGGTTTTTATAGGGGTTAGAGGCCAAAACTGTTTACATTTCTTAAACTGCTTTGTGTAAAATTATGCCTATTTTATTTAAAATCAGTGTTTGAACTCATTGAGAATTTATATCTAACTTCTAAATAAAAAATACTGGGTTGTTTCAACCAAAATTTGGGTCAAATATGGACAAACCCAAATTTTGGGTTAAAAATGTAATTTAAAATCTAAACCCAACTTCAACTTTCCCTTTCAACTGTATTTTTTTTACATTTTCAACCCAACATTTGGGTTTGTCCATATTTGACCCAAATTTAAGTTGAAACAACCCAGCATTTTTAGAGTGTATTAGAGTAAAAATGCTGAAAACTTTGGGTTAAATATGGACAAACACAAACATTGGGTTAAAAATGTAATTAAAAAATGTAACCCAATGGCTGGGTTTGTCCATATTTGACCCAAAGTTGGGTTAAAACAACCCAGCAATTTTTAGAGTGATATAAGAACTTATTTGCATGCATCTTTCACACGTTTCCATCTTTAATCTGCTCGTTTCTGAGCAAAGCTTTTACAATAAAAGCATCTCTTGAGTATTTATAAGCTATTATTGTATGTCTATGCAAATCAATGTTGTGTGCAGCAAACAATAAAATTAGTTGAAAAAAAATATTATTTTTATTTTATTGAACTAAGGCATAACAGGAACAGAAAACAGTGAAAACGAAAACAAACGTGAGCTTAACTGCTCCCTTAAATTTAAATAAATTTACCTATACCGTAAATTTGTTAAGGATTTAAGGACTTTTTTGGCTTTGTTTGTGCAGTACATTCGCCTGCAGGAGACCTGTTAAGACTCGCAAATGTTTTGGACTGGTATATCATGTTGCATTCCTTCAGCAACTGTAGGCTGAATGAGAAGACCACCATAAAGACAGCCCGAGTCTGAGATCTGACCCAGTTTAAAGCACTAAAGATCCTTCATTACCAATTCAGAACCAGCATTCAAGATGGGATATAGTTTTAAGCAGGATGTTATGAAGGAATATTTGAGTTATCGTTATCATATATTTCACACATTCTAAACCATTTTCCATGTTGTGTTTGTTACATGAGAATAAACGCACACACACACACACCAGGCTGCCACAAACAGGGTAATTTTAGTGTGCTATTTAAATGGCTCCTGTCTGCTCAAGTGTGTTCAGATACAGTTACATTCAGTGGCTGTATTAATCCACCAGGTGTTAAATCATGTCATCTATTAATCATCAAATGGCAGTTCACACAGTTTAGAGCTGATTAGTTAGACACGCCCGAATACAGCTTATATTCGCAGCCAATTTTTCTTGATTAATATATAAGTGCTCTGTGAGTTATGATTGGATCGCAGTGCTGCAGTGTCTTAATCAAGTGCTTCTTCACGATCCGTCCGTTTCTGAAAGCATACAATACAAGGACTTCTTTTAAAGCTGTCAGCTCCTAATGTTGGTATAAGACATCTTGTTTATTCCAGTTCACAGTAGCAGTGTTAAGGGTTTATCAGGCGGGGTGAGATCTTAGATAAGTATTTCACTGATAACTCTGAGTGTTTGACCATCTGTACAAAGTCATTCATCATTCACCCGTATAGTCTTGGTCAGAGCAGGGGCTTTCCAGCTTGTCCTGTCAACTGATGTTAACGAGAGTGAAAATTAGTGCTCAAGCTAACTAAAAGCCTCTCTGGTACACTCTAAAAAAACGCTGGGTCAAATTTGGGTCAAATATGGACCAACCCAAATGGTGCTATACCACCCCATAGTTGGGTTACTCGTTGGGTTATTAACCCAAAATTATTACTCAAGTGCATCCAAGATGTAGGTGTCTTCGTTTCTGCAGTAGTTTCCATTTTGATATTTTTAGGTCAAACCGTTTGTGTCTATCAGTCATATAATGGAGGTCTATGGTCACCACCTCAAAGAGCATTCACAGAGAAGTCCAAATTAAACATGATTCAATGACTCGTAAATGTAAGACATGAAACGAGTGGTTTGTTTGAGAAAACGAACAGTATTTATATCGTTTTTACCTCTTGTAACCACAGCGACGTCCAAGTGATCTGAGGACGAGAGGTAAAAACGATTTAAATACTGTTAGTTTTCTCACACAAACCGTTCGTTTCGTGTCTTAGGCCATCAATGTGTATTTACATTCACGAGTCATTAAATCATGTTTAATTTGGACTTCTCTGTGCATGCTCTTTGAGGTGGTGACCATAGACCTCCATTATATGACTGACAGACAAGAACGGTTTGACCTAAAAATATCAAAATTTAAACTACTGCAGAAACAAAGACACCTACATCTTTAGATGCCCTTGAGGTAAGATAAAACATATCAAAAATTTATTTCAAAGTGAACTATCCCTTCAAATGAGTGGTAACTTATCCATGTTTAAACCACATTTTTAAGTCAATTATTCACTCATTCATACACTCTAAAAATGCTGGGTTGTTTTAACCCAACTTTGGGTGAAATATGGACAAACCCAAACGTTGGGTTGAAAATGTAATAAAAAAATGTAACCCGATGTCTGGGTTTGTCCGTATTTCACCCAAAGTTGGGTTAAAACAACCCAGCAATTTTAGAGTATAATAATATCACTTGCAATCAATCAATAAACAAATAGATGTTGTTTCTCCACAGGAACCAAAGTCTAATGTTTGTAGCTGACTACCAAATGATTGGATTTATTAGGAGTGGTCAGCAGTCGCCCTAACGACCCAGTTTAAATTTGGCCCATCTATTTCCCCGTCTGTCAGTGGTCCCTTACTCCCTTTCATAACTATGCAAGTTTTACGCAGTCGGCTCAAGGCACATTAGCCTTCCTGCCAGAATGCAGCGGTTGTCTGGAGAACTATATTAAGTCCGGCTTGCAACTGAGACTTTGTTTGCACAGAAACTCTATTCTCCGAGGATCCACATGGAGAAAATGCTTTCTGCCACTGATAGAGTCTGCGATAGTAAAGTCAACGGTCTAGTTTTCAGGGTCACATTTCACAACTTTTTAGTAGCTGAGAGACGGGGCGCCCGCCGTCCGAATACCTGGAGGTCTTTAAAAACAAATTTACAGCATTAAAGGGTTAACTGGATAACGATCAATACGTCTAACCTTTCAGCCTTTAGAACTAATGCATAAATCAGGTGTCATATAAATGCATGAAGGCACTTTTAGCTACATAAACATCAAGCACTTTTCAAATATAGTTAAAGTGTCTATCACTTTGTTGTTGCCTGTTAAATCTGTAGCATTAAAAAGCACATTGGTGATAATCTTCTTGAAAACGAAAATAGATGTGACGTTGTGGAGAGTCAGTTAGGCACGCTAGACCTCCCGAGAGACGGAAAGATACAGTGAGCTGTCATCAAAACACAACGTGATGGCAGGAATGCTCCATCTCTGATTATCAGACATTATACACACACCAACTCTCACACAAACCTTTACACATTTAATTGAGACATTATTTAGTATATAATGCTTCTTTCTTTCTTTTCCTTACATATTAAGCTTCTTTCCTTGTGGATTTAAAACGTTATTTTGGCCCTGTTTACACCTGGTATTAAGATGCGTTTTGGTCGATCGGATCACAAGTAGACGAGGGAGACACATTCCCGTTTACACCTAGTGTTTTAGTCTTTTTTGTCCACTTTCAAACACTTGTGTCCTGATGTCTTAGAGAAAAAAACATAGACTAAAAATCATGGACAAAGCGTCTGTGACGTCAGACTTTCAGTTTTGAGGCTGTTTATGGGGAGTATGGGCGGCGCCATATTGGAAAATCTTGAGAAATACAAAATACAAATGTTCAGGAAGGATACAGAGGTGGTATGATGTGTTGTGTCAGATCATGGCCTAGACGTCAAATTCCACTCGGCGCAGCCCGTTATCAGCTGTCAATCAAAGTTAACCGCCCTTATTTGTCATACATTTTATATCTAAATATGATCTAAACTAACGAGTTGGAAAAAAATTCACCCCTTCATAGTTGTCAGGCACTCGGAACCTATCCAAAAATATAAAAAAAAGTCCATGGGACCAAACTGTAAACTTGAATTTATGCTGTGAAAATGGACATTTTAACATGAGGTCTATGGATATTTGCTCCCCATTGGGATCTCCCTCTAGCGGATTTTAGATGTATTGCAGTTTTTCGCACTTCCGGGTTGGCTTCATTTTTCAGATTAGAATGTTGCCGTTTGTTTAAAAACAAATTAGTTTAGTTAATTTTATTATGCAAACTCGTTGCCTTAATTTAATTAAGTAACCATAACTTAAACGCATCAAGTTATTCTTAATCCATTTAAGTTTTGTCAACTTAATTCTATCTGCGATCTGAGGAAGTGTAGTGCATTGTGGCATGACTAAATTAATTGCTTTGTTTTACTATTTTTGGCTTTATTTTACCATCAAAATTTTATTTGCTATCGTTATTGGGGTTATATTGACAAGAGACAGCAAATAAAACTGTAATGGTCTAATTAGTTAGGCTAAATTATTATTATTTTTTAAATGTTACCACTGTTGTGGTTTGCATGCTGAATGTTTAAGTCTGTGACTCAAGCAAAATTACAAGATATTGTCACAAATATATAATTTACAAAATTAAAGCTTCATGCACAGTATCTATAGCAGCTTGATCAACAGATGAGATTATATCAAACACATTTGTGCATCAGTGGGCCAATGTTACAGGTAGTGTTCCCATGTTACCACTAGAGGCCAGTCAGTGTAAAGGATTTTATATTCCTTCAACTACCTTGATTGTTTCCCTGTAGTTTGCAACTGTAAAGTGATGGTACTGAATGATTGGTATACGTTGGTGATCAGGTTTTCCCACAAAATTGTGTATCACAGTAAATTTACTGCTGCAAATATTCAGAATATTACAAATACTGTGAATCATACTGAAATTTACACGGAAAAACACTGAAATTTACTAAACTGTTTATTGTATTTATTTATTGTTTTGTGGCCTTGAGCATGACACACACACACACACACACACACACACACACACACACACACACACACACACATATATATATATATATATATATATATATACTGTATATATATATATATATATATATATATATATAGGCTAATGTATGTATATTATATATATATATATAATGTATGTTTAAATACATTTGTCATGAAAACAAGTTATGACAGCCACTGTGTAAATCATTATATTTCAAAACTGAATTGGAGTCGAAAATTAAATTTACAAAAAGTTAATGCAAAACCTGCCTTATGTGCAGTTTATATGTTTTTTTTAAGTGCTGGTTGTTACTATATAAAATAAATAGCAACTAAATTTTATAATTCGGGCTCTGTTGTTTATTGTAATGTTTATTGTTATAGTAATTTGCAAGTAAGGGCTCCCTACAGTATATAGTTTACAGCATTAGCTAAGATAGATTTTTTCTTTAAGAAAATTAATTATACTAGAATTTATTTGGACACAGAGATTTGTTAAAAACAGAGTTTAAATAATAAGCAATTTTATGTTTAATTTTCTACCGAACTGCCACGTTTGTGTGCAGTTACACCCCTAATACACACACACATGCATATAGGGGGAGCTGTTTTTATGAAGTGTGTCTGATGATTATGTCTGATGCTGATTTGCATGTTAGTATACCTTTTTGCAGTTAAACTGGGGCCGATGAGTGTATATATTTGCATAATTTCTAACTAACAGGCCACTTTATTACCACAGTGGTCTCTCTTTTTCTGAGGTACTTCTACTGAACTAGCCGTAGTCTGCAGCCAGACCTGATGTAACTCACTCAGCAGTCGTTGGGGAACATTGGCTCTTTTTCTGCGTGACAGGAACATTGTCTCAGTGCAGGTTTGGGATTGTATAGGTCAGGTGTGGAGATAGAGGCTATAGAGCCCAGAGTCTGACTTTCCTGTTTCAATCTTCTTTATCTAGAACTTAGTTTTGTGAAAGACTGTCATTATAAAGGAATTCATTTGTTTAAGGTCAAAAGTGTTTGCAGATCTTATTTGGGGGCTTGCAGTTGCCTCCACAAATCCCTCGTCACACACGTAAGCCACTGAGAGAAGAAACAATTGACTGTTTGCTTTACATTATCTCAGCAAATAGAAATAGTCGCAACTCCTTTAGAAAAGACATAAGTCATTCTTGGCATAATTCTAAGTCATTCGTGTCAAAAGAGAAATTTAATGCGGCATTTTTTTCTTTACTGTAAAAAGCATGTATATATAGATTAGATTGGACACCTTTCATAAAAACAAGTCTTAAGGTGCTATTAGATAATCTAATAGTCCAACGGTAATTTTAAATAAATGAGCGAACAGACCGGATTAAAAAAGCTTAGAGCTCTCAGACTCATATTGAAGAACTAATTAGACTGAGAAACATATTTCCTTGCCCAATAACCATTCACTGACATTCATTTGTTTACCAGACTCTTAAAGGTCTGTTTTCTGAAGCACTTTCCAATAACGCATGGTTATGGTTATAGCAATTCATTACGTTTACAATGTATAAAATGATCTGTTAGAGATGAAATTTGGCTCGAAACGTCCAATGAAAACAAGACATAAAGAGACTTTGTATTCGTGGTTACAACGTTCTTCTGAGATGGCCAAAGGAACGGGACTGGTTCAGCCCTTGAGGTGATTGAACCAATGGTATGAACAAATCTGTAATTCAAAGTGTCTAGTGAGCTGTACTTCAGAATTGAAGGAATATTACATGTGTTTTAATTATGGAAATTTGTGTTCCTGCTACAGTAATATCATGACCACTTCTGGGGTTTTAAATCAAAATAAACCAAATAACTTAAAAAAAAATAACCAAAAGGATAGTTCAAAAGAACAAAATTAAAGGTGCTATATGTAACTTTTCCTCTAAAATGAATGATTTTTTTATTTCCTGTGTGTGAAGGGATTGTAATCACACATTACAACGATCCACTAGTCGGGTTTTGCTATTACCTCTGAAGGCCAGTATTCCTATTTCTATGTGAAGTCTCCGGGTCGGGTTTTCTGCGAAATCCGTGCATTTTAGAAGCCGCTAAAAATACATATAGCACCTTTAAAAAGAAATATAAATATGTTGTCCCATTATAAATGCGACTTTTGATCAATTTAATGTGTCCTTGCTAAAAAAAAACATGACTGACTGAACACTTTTTGTATGCACTGTAAACATTCGTCATTGGTTATTTCAACACCATCTCACGCCCAATTCGTACGAATACGACGAATGAGTAAAAAATGTTTAATTCGTACGACCTCACTCGTACGAATTTGTACGATTTTTCTAAACCCACGTGACGGTTAGGTTTAGGGGCGGGATATGGGGTAGGTCATTCGTACGAATTCATACGAATTGGCCAATTCGTAAAATATTTACGATTTAGCAAAATCGTTATAATTCGTACGAGTGAGGTCGTGTGAATTGTTACGAATTAGCCACTTTTTAATCATTCGTCGAATTCGACTTGGTTATGAGATCGGGTTGGTTATTTTGTTGCATAGAGGTATTGATTTCCGCAACATGACATCATGACTTTTGCGTAAACATACACGCCACTTTCGAGTCAAGTGGCGTATTATTTCTACGCATTTTCAGCTATTCGCGTGTATCCGTGTGTATGCGTGTATGTCTACGCCATTAACGTCCGCGTCATCCCGCGTGTCAGAACACACGCGTCAAATGTCCAGTCATAAATGCCATTAACCCCAGTGACGGTTAAGTTTAGGGATAGGGTTGAGGTAAGTCATATCTTTTTTCCCCCTAGGATGGTAAGGGAACAGTCATAAATGCCATTAACCCCAGTGATGGTTAGGTTTAGGGACGGGGTTGAGGTAAGTCCTATATTTATATAACGTTAAGTCAACGGCGTTCATAAACACGCTGAAAAGCGTTTATGCGTCTTGATAGCACGCCAAAAATGCAAATACGAATTGGCGTGTCATACACACGCTACTTCATGAGATCAGTCTAGATTTCCGAATCATTTCAAAGAAACCATATTGACTACTAACAGTTTTTCTGTTATTGTTGAAGCCGGTGCTCCTAAGCTATTCAGCAAATGATGGATGAAAGATGAACATTCTTCCTCCTTCTTCTCTGTAAACTGCTAACCTAAGCTGGAGTAAAGTGACATCACCTCTATGTGACTCAGCACTTTTCTAAGGAGAACACAGATTCAGACTCAAGGAGCCTGTGATCAACACTAATAACCTGCTCTTGCACACATCCATTGATTCATGTTAGTTAGTTGCCTCATAAAACAATAGAACAATTATAAATTGATACTACATCTTAATCAAGCAAATCACGGCTGTTTCCTTGACCTTGCTTTTAAAAAAAAAGAGAGAAAAATGTGTATATCATAGTGTGTTTTGAACTTAAACTTCTGTTAAACAATACTTATTGATTGGATCGTGGCTTTTCAGAGAGACAGTAGGACGTGACAGGACAACGTTTATTTTAGGACACAGTCTTGAGACAAAAGAGATCAATATCATTGTGTGCCAAGAGCTCCAGCGCTCAAAATGACTGTCCAGCTCAGCATTACTTCCACATGCTGGGGAATTTTAGAAGCATTTTGCTCTCGCAATCAATACTCTGACTGTCAGAAAGGATTGCTAACATGCATAGATTCAATCAGAGACCATTTCATATGTAGGCTACACACACAGCCCACTTTATTAGATATACCTATTCAACTGCTCATTGACACGAGTATCTGGCATCCGATCACATGGCAGCAGCTCAATGCATTTATGCAGGGAGACGTGACTGAAATTATAGACGAAAAATATGACTGGTGTAGATTTTATAGTATGCAATTCCTACCGTATTTGTAGATTCATTTATTGAAGTTAGTACGTAAATTAATTCTTTAATTTTTCCTGTATGTTTGTGCCATTTTTAATCCATGATCATTCATAAAATGCTATGCCTACACTCTAAAAAATGCTGGGTTGTTTCAACCCAAATGTTGGGTTAAAAAAATGTAATTAAAAAATTTACAGTTAAAAAGTGAAAGTTGAAGTTGGGTTAAAATTTGAAATTACATTTTTAACCCAACATTTGGGTTTGTCCATATTTGACCCAAATTTGGGTTAAAACAACACAGCATTGTTAGAGTGTATGTGTCAAAAAATATGGAGGAATTTTGACGAATTGTTTTATTTTAAAACAACCTGAAAATGGTTGACTTTTTTGATTCAGTTTATATTTTTCTCATTGGTCGGATTAAAAACCGACCAATGAGAACGCAGAACAATCCGGATTGACCCCCACCATGACTTGTATGAATCCCACCATGACTAGAGACTTCTAGCGTTTGGCATTGGATTGGAATAGGACAACAGCATATTCCAACATTTATTTATTTATTTAAATAAGCTCTTTGCTACACCTAAAACGACAATGAAAATTATATTAATTTTCATAATAGGCAATGCAAATCATACCCATCTCCCGAATGGACCCCACCCCACGTCATTTACTGACAACAACAATTTCATTTTCTCAGTTGAATATTTGCTTATTTCTGTGAAGGGATGCTTACACTTGCTTTATGAACTCAAGATAAAATCGTCTTGAAATGATATCATGATCTACTTTGTTTAACGTTGTTTTAAAGTCAAGGCATTTAACTCTATTAGCGCATGTGGATCTGATAGGACAAGAAAGGTTGCATTTC